>CAICTM010000325.1:0-76685 GCA_903772945.1 Seminavis robusta
GACGTGGCCGCTGAAGCTTTTTCGGTTCGTTTCCACGCTGAGCTTCCACGTATCAATTTGCCACGCTGAGTTTCCACGCAAACAATCCCACGCAAACGTGGAAAGAAACCGTGTGCGAGTCCAGCAGTCCGGGTGGTTTTCTATCCCAGCGAGCCGAAAGGGAAGAAGCAGCTGCATGAGGCTTTGAGCGACTGTCACGATGTAGCCACAGTCCATTTGAAGTTCATCGATGTAAAAGAATCCCATGTCAACCCAAAACTCTTTGTCGACACCATATTTGAAGCCATGCCTCGCGTCAAGCACGTGAAACTTGAATGCGGCAACCAATTAGCAGTGAACTACGATCGGAATATTGTGAGATTAGACTTAAAACTAGCGTTAAGACGCCACGTCACACACGTGCGTATGTCACTCTCCTCCACTGTGAGGCAACAATAGGCGCCGAGCATCAGTAACATTTAGAATATGAATCAGGGGAACCTCAATAACCCGTACCGGTGGCAACCGGAGGTACTGGATGCTTTGGAAACACGCGCCGAATGTTCAGTCGCTCAAACTGATGAGCACTTAGTTGAATCGTTACGTTGCAGTTGGTATGAACGCGGGAAAAACGGTAGGGACCAGAAGCTGTAGGCTTCAACTTATCAATGAGACCGAGATACGCACGTTTGTAGACCAGGTCATCGAACGCGTAGTCATAGGAAATGTGTTTAGCATTGGCCCGCAGCAAACGTTTGTCAACCAAGGATTGACGATGTCATTGCATGGCCAGGATGTCTGCATAAAAAGGAATGTCAAGAAACATAACTCGTTTGAAGGCAAGAGAACCAGGAGTGAGATACGCATTCGCACTCTGCACGGAACAACGAAGAGCATGCATCGCTGTCGACAAGGTTTCGGAAATGACCTTGATTCCATCAGAAACACTCTTGGGATCGCGCGAGACCAAAATGGTTCGCAATACTTGTCCAATTGCCTGATGAGTCTGTTCAATCATCGAGTTACATTGTGGATTACGAGGGGACGAGTAGCGATGCACTGCACCATTCTTTTTCACCATCGCAATGAATTCCAGTTTGAACTCCGGACCGTTGTCCGTAACCACTTTCTTGGGTCGAGGATACCGAGCAAACCACGTATCTTCGACCACTCGGGCACCTTCGTCCGACGTGCGTCGCATGATAGGCACAATCTCTAACAATTTTGTGCAGGGATCCACCATAGTCATAGCGTTGAAAGTCAACGTTCGTTGTCGTAACTCAATCTTCCACGGACCGATTGTGTCACAATGGACTTCTTGCCAGGGCATCGCCGTAGCATCACGTGGAGCAGATTCTCCATAAGCATGTCATGCTCGTTTGTTCTTCGCACATGCTTCGCACATGCTTCGCACTGCTCAATTTGTTTTCGGACTTCGTCGCGAATACCTCTATGGTAGAAATGTGTCTTGATCGTTTGTTCTAAACGATCCATGCCTTCGACATGTGCCATGGACTTGTGATAGAAGCTGACCAACTTGGGAAGCAACTCTTTTGTCAGGACAATCTTGTCCTCGTCATTCTGACGAAAGCATATCAGCTCACTGTTTCCAAACATCTTCTTGAAAAATCGTTCCGGGTTATCAACTACGGTCTGTTGCAAAACTGCACTAGCTGCTTGGTACTCCGCGAGAACTGAGAAATTGAAAGGATTCCGTCCTTCACCGTCGAATGTAGGATGCTCCAAGAAAGATTCTTCCATACCGTCGTCTGGATGATGCATCAAACATTCAGCCAACCTTCGATTCTCCTCCACAATGGAATAACATCCGTCGGTAGATGTGGATAGGGGATCGGAATCGGCACTGTCGCGATCTTCGCGAGCAGTGGGCACCCGGCTGAGGGCGTCACCAAGGACGTTCTGGGGGCCCGGCTTGTAATGAAAGGTTGGACCAAACTCTTCCAACAGCAATCGCCATCGCATAACACGTTGAGTTTGAAAAGCGGAAAGTTTGTGAGTAAGGTTCAGCAGCACGAGGAATGGCATCTCTGGTACAGCATCTTCCGTCTAACCTTTGCTCTCTTACCCTCCAAGATTTCACGTGCGAGGACTATGGGGACAATGGGACGCATGAATCTCTCTTTCGTCAAGTTGCCCAAACGTTTGTCCACCTGCAAGACCTTACTATTTTGTGTTGGCGTAGGATCTCATTCATAATGGAACTTCAGAACATGGAAGATTGCCTTCGCAAGCTATCATCCAAGGAGCTTCAGCGGTTCACAATCAGAGTTGGCCGTTCAAGGTTTGGGCACCACCAAGAAGACTGGCAGCCGATAATTGAAGTCCTTCGCGGCAACCCCAACTTGAAGCGTGTCGAGCTACATGTAGTGTCCTCTTACAATGTCTTCAGCGATGAAACCTTGGAATCGATTCAGTATGGACCAAGGATCCAGCATGCCAAAGAAACTCATTTGTCCAATATGGAACTAGACCAACTTGACAAGAAGCCGGTTCTCAAGCAATTTGTGGAAGCGTTGGTAGAAGTGCAGGATCGAGTGGATTGTTTGTATTACTTTCTATCTCCCCATCTCTCTGGAGTGGACCCTGCCAAGTATGCCATGGCAGCTCTTGAAGGCCCGCAGACAAAGGAAGCAGCGGACAAGAAGGAGAGAACTGCGTCGAGGAAGCGCACCCTGTCTCAAGCAATGGAATAACCAAGTGCTTCTCTGTACCACACAAAACAAGATTACAAAGCACTCGTACAATCAGGAGTGGGAGTTCTCCAAGTACACGCAAGGAACAGCCACATCACCCTTACCGGTATGGTAGTAGAGTATAATGCTATAGCACAAGACCCGAGAGTCGAACTGGCTAGCTAGACATCTTGTTACAAAGCTACGGTTGAACGCCACACTGCTTTGTCCTTCAGCCGATAATTGCAATGGACTTGAGCTGTCTATGTGCCGTACCGCCGTAGCTGAAAGGTAACATCACTGCACGAGCCACTGGCAAATCCTCGAATCTTCGGCCCGCAACCAGCCGTGGCTGTTTGTCCGCAACCCTATTAGCTCATGGCCATTCTCCAGATCTCCCGGCCATAATGATGGACGCACTCGTCGTCGTCGTCGAGTTGTTGTCTGACATCATCGAAGGAGAGACGGTCGGCGACGCCGTGACAGTGATCAAGTCTGCCGCGGCTCTCCCGCTGAACGCTGCCCCGTGCACATAGCCCCAATCAAAGTCTCGATAGGGAATGGCTTCCCCGGCAAAGATAATGACTTCCTCAACGGGTTCTCGCAACGTCATGATGGATCGCCAATTGCTCCCGGAAAAGACGCCCCGTGTATAGTTTCGGGTACTCCAGTTTTGGACAAAGGAATCCAACAGATTGGTACTGGCATTATTATTGCCACCAAAGACGGCATCCAAATCTTGAATCATGATTTGGACAATCTCATCATCTGTCAAATCAATGTACTGCTCTGCGAATAGTCCCGAGATATCAATCGTGAGGATATTCTTGGGGTCGGCATTGTCGTGTGGTTGATTATGGAATGGATTGTAAAAGAAACGTCCACTTTCCGCGGCAAAGTCCCAGGGTTCAATGGTAAAGGCATCATAGTAGAACTTTTCTTGGAATTTGAGAATCACCTTGAGCCCTGCCAGTATATCCAGGTTCTCAATGGCTTGACGATGCGAGTCGGGCAATGGCGGTATAAACGTAATGTCTTGTTGCAGTATCGGCACGGGTACGGTGAGTATCACTTGTTGGGCCGTCCATGTGCGTCCATCGGCGCATTCCAACACTACCGGAGCCGTCGAATAATCCACCGTGACCACAGCACAGTCGTATACGATTTGTTCCTTGACGGCAGGAGTGGCAATGTACGTATCAAAAAAGTCGTACCAGGTCGAGTTGACAAACTTGTGATCGTCCGTGGTAAACCACAAGCGTGACCACCAGGAATCATCGTCTTGGTTGTAGCGGTACGAGTACGGACGCCAATCGATCGTCTCGACATTGACTGCATAACCAGCAATGTCGTCCAACATGGAAGGATCGCCATGCAACCATTCTCCACCCAAATCAATCGGTACACTGCTGCTACTGCTGCTGCTGTTGATACCTGTCGAGTCCCAAACAGCAAAGTCCTCCAGTGCCTTGACACGGCCTCCAAATCTGTCTCTTGCTTCCAGAATCTTTACCTTCAGGTTGTTGCCGTTTTGAATGAGATCATAGGCAGCGGTAAGGCCAGCCGCACCAGCACCGACAATGGCCACGTCCATTGACGCGATAGCATCCATGATGATTTACAGTACGGTTGTTAGGAGGTGCAGATTGTGATGCGTAAAGGTTTTGTTGGATGGGGAGAAAACCTGGAAAGAAACGGTGAAGCCTCATCATTTGCACGACTGAGAGTGGTCGCACAGTTACTCTGGATACCGGTACAGTATCTTTCGCAAACAAAGATTGCAGCTACACCCGCGGCAATGGAGTTGATATGGGTGACAGGTCTACCGTATAGCTAGCTATATCTCGCTACTAACTAAGTCTAGCTAGTATGCCAGACCTAGACGATGGCGAACTGTTGGTTCAAGAAGTGATTGCGGAGAATCCCGTAGAGGAACGAGGAATTCGCGAGGAATGGGCCCAGCATGTGGGGTGGCATCGCACAGAGGATGTCCATCTCCGCGGTGGAGACGTCAAGGAACAGTCTCCTCAACCCAGGGAACAACAACAAGAAGAAGTGATATCGCCACGAGAAGAGATGTTGGAGGTAAACGAAGAAGAAACACCTGCACTACTAACAAAGAGCAGCATCGGCAACAACCGTGACGGCAACGACGAAAGTCTCATTCTGGCAACGGTGTTTGTGGCTTTACTGCTCTTTGGTGGTGGAATTCTCGCGGTAATACGAAGGATGCAAAGATTCCAGGAGAAAAAGAAACGATATCGATGAAGGACATTCATCTGCAAGAAATTGCAGAGATGGACATGGCCATTACTGGCGACTTCTTCATGGTGCCACCCTCCAACATGTCAAGCACACTCACACACACGAGGAACCCAGTCAACAATCAGCAAGTGGTCCTAAAGTTTTGCTTGCATTTGAGATCCAAGTATGGGCAATGCCACCAGTTGAAAAAGGAAGAGGGTTGCCTCCCCACCACAGGGGCTCCTCTACAAGGATCGCACCACCAAGTACTGACTGTCAAACACATACATCACCCGCTTTGTTCGCCGAAGGGTTATTCGACCTTGAGTTTCGAGCTTGTCCATGTGACTACCGTGTGTAAGCTATTATGGTACAAACATGGAAATGAAGTGCTATTAAAAAATGCTGGGAGCATTCATCCATTTAGTGCTTCAGCTGAGGGAGGGTCCCTCTTCTGGCTTTTTCTTACCTTCCGTAACACTATCCAAGTTGAAAACCAACCAACCAACCAGCCAAGTTTCCAACTAAACCATTCACAGTTGCAGTAGCCGTTGGTACAGGAATCTTAGACAAATGGAGCTTCACATCTATCTTTGTATGTAAAGATCCTGCTCATCTTCCTGCACAAAGCACTTGTCCCTGCAGAACTCCTCACGATCTCCATTGCATTGTAATCACAAGGAGGTGGAGCACAGGCATACGGTATGCATTGGCACAATCAATCTGTGCGGGAGTCAATGTCAGAGCAATCTTTGACAGTTAGTTGCACAGTGAGGCCATTATTGTGTGTGGAAGAAGAACAAGTAAGTGTTCACATACATATTCCAGGCCAAGAGAGACAGGAAATGCAACAGATACTGCAAAGCAATGATTGAAACTTGTTCATGGTCGTAACAAAGATGATGCAGGGGTTTAGCGTGTGTCGGTTTTATGATGTGATTATCCCTTTGACCTACCGGTACGGATATCACAGTCTTGCTTTGGTTGGGATGTTGGGATGTGACGATGTGATGATGTGATCAAGACCAACCGAGCGGAAGGGTCGAAGGGTCACAGCTGGCGATTGTCGATTTTGACATTGTAAGAAAGTTTCTCATTTGAGTTCTCGAACGTGAGTGATGGGCTTATCTCACTTTCTTTTCTGGCATCGTCAAGAGATAACATTAATTGGGGGACTTAAACACTGGGCTACTCCAGAGCACTAGAGCGCTGGTACACCAAAACTCCCTCCACTTTTCAGCACCAGAACCGAAGCTTTGCTGATTGTTATGAGGAAGTGCAACACTAAAAAACCTCCGCCAACAGCAATGGAGGCCATCCTGCGGCTGTCGGGTGTCGGGTGTCGGGTGTCGGGTGTCGGGTGTCTTGCCACTTCCCAATCAACACCATGATGAGGATGAGTTGCTGGGCTCTTTGTAGTTGTAGGCTTGTCCTACTGCTGTTTCTGCTACTGCCATCAAGTTTGAGAGCTACCGAATTCAACACGGAAGTCATGGCTCGAGTGCAAGAGTTCGTGGCGAATTTCATGCAGCTACCGCTGGACTCGACGCTCCGAACGGTCCGGTATCACGATCTGATTGGTTTCCCACGAGACTTGGGAGCACTAGGACGTGACTTTAATACCCGATGGCTCTTCTTTGAGGTACCCAACCAACTCATGATTGCGCTAGAAGATGGGTCCTTTCTTTGGTTGGTCAACGACTTTCGAGGTGTTGCCTATAGAGAACCTGGAAACAGCTACGCGATCACAATGAATGCCAACAGCAGCAAGGCTTTTACTGTATCCCCACCCGAGATGGAGAAATACTGGCAAGCTTGTGTGGATGCCGAGACGGGTGCTCCCCAGACTTGTCAAAAGAAGGAAGGAAGCTTATATGTGCAATGCGCCCATGATTGTGCTCTGGAACGGTGTCCCGATGCCGATAGCCAACGCAATTGTTCCCTGGTTCCCGACCTGACGGAACGACGCCGCTGCCAAGGTGGTATTACATGGTGTCCGCAATATACGATTGAAAAGTATAATGACACAACAACAACCATCCGAGGGTTTGTCCCACGCACCAAGCAGTGTCTGAATGCTTCTGGGATGATTGATCAGCGACCCGGAAATGTCCTGGCAAACTACGAAACGGGCGAGCTAGGAGACTGCTTGTTTCGGGATGGGACCCCGGTCAGCAGAACCTTGGCGGGGGATTATGAGTACTGTCGCGGAGAGGTATGCAACACTACATTCAGTGGTGGGTATGAGACGCAAGACTATGATCCACGCTTCCGATCTTGGTATGTTACCCAAAAGAATACACAAGACATGGTGTGGTCAGCTCCGTATGCCTTCTTTACTACCGGAGAATTTGGAATGACGTTTACTCGGCCCTTGTACCATCGTGATCGGAGTGATGGCAAGACTGTCTTCAAAGGTGTCATTGCTGCCAATTACTACCTAAAGGACTTGTCGGGGTTCTTGACAACGCAATACAACCAAACAGACAAGTTGGTCATGATTGTGGAAGGAAAGGAACCAAACAATATCATTGCGACGTCTACTGGGACCTTTCCACACAGTTGGGTTTTGAGGGCCAATGCCTCCGTCTCGTGTCCCACGACAGACCAAGTAGAAAGGCGATCCCTCTGTCAACGAAAAAGGGTACCCATCCTCGAACTCAACAACAATGGCCTAGATGATGCGGATTTGGTCTTTCGAAGAGTTTTTGAGGAACAAAAAGCTCGGGATTTCCCACTCACAGATCTGGTGTATCTCAAAGCTACCGAGCTCCAACAGGGTGACACGGCCTATGCTTCTCAGGGTGGACTATTCGAACACGCCAATGTCAAGTGGCACGTCTTTGTCATTTTGCCTCTGGAACGACAACCTACCGATGCGGCAATGCCCGGTGATCCAGTCTTTGCGGCCGTGACGGTTCTTTCTACGGTTGGTTTTGCCACTTGTCTGGTTTTGTGCTTTTTGTTCCTCGGACACCGCAAAGAGACGGCTGTCATCATGGCCGACTGGCGGTTCACGTGTTTGTACCTTATTGGATGTTCCGTCTTGAACCTCGCCCCCTTGACCATGTTGGGAGAGAGCACGGACGAGACTTGTCTGCTCCGGGGCTGGGCATTCAACATGGCTTTTGTATGTGGTAAGTATACCAATATTCGGCACGGCACTGCCAGTGTCCGTTGCAAGGGAAGCCTCTCACGTGGTTTTGTCTTTTCTTGACCCCAAAAGCCCTCTCTCCTCTGTATGTCAAAGTCTGGCGCATGTTCAAGCTTCTCAAGGCAAGCGCTGGGTTCAAACGAGTCAATGTCACCAATTTCCAGGCGTTGCTCTACACTCTGCCCATCATTTGCATAGAGACGGTCATTCTGTTTGTCTTTAGTTTTGTGGACCCTCCACTTGCCGTGGAACTGGTGGGGGTTGGTAACGGATTAGGAGCCCAATCCATCACCTGCACGAGGATGACGGATGCCTTCTTTTGGACGCAAGTCGCCTATCATGGTACGAAAACAAATCAGCAGCAAGAGTACAGGAAACAGATCAACTTGCAGACTTGGAAACTGACCAATCCTGCTTCCCTTTCACTGGCATCAGCCTTTCTGGTTCTGACGGGCTGCATCTTGGCTTTCCTAACACGCAATCTGCATCCAAAGTATGGAGAGGCCAAGCAGCTTGCATTCACCATGTACAATACTGCCTTTACAGGCGTCATTACTGCGGTGCTTTTAGAGTTTGTGGAAATGGATCAATCGAGCAGGATAGTCCTGTGTGCTATTGGCGTTTTATGGGGCACCGTGTTGAGCGCATTTGCGTTTGTTCTTCCTCGTTTATTGCAAGTGGCTGATACGAAGAAAATGGTACATGCGAGAAGGAGACTAATGGATGTCAGCGAAGGGAACCAACAAGTGCTCATGTCTCAAATGGCCTTTGGAAACAAGTCATCCTTGTATCAAGGAACTAGTTCTTCAGTTGCCTTTGCTGCATCCGCAAGCTTTCTGCGGGAAGCGAGTGATCGAGAGTCTGCCCCTCCGTTTGTTCCACCCGAGGACGGAGACCAGAGCAAAATGCAAGAGGCGAATGATTGATTCTGCACTACCGGGCACCTGATGACGCTGATGTCGACACTACGCAGCAGAAAGATACCAACAGAGCCCATATCTGTCCGATCCGGTGTTCGGGACAATCCTGGGCAAGCCACTTTCCGATGAAAAACAACGACAGCTGTTTCAGCCGACGTCGCTTCCTGGTCCATTCTTGAGATACCATAGGAGAATTGGTTCGCATCATCAGATCACATTGAACCCCGCAAGCCGAAGGCTTCACACCGTACGGTATGCTGATGGTGTGATCTATCGGAATTTTCTTTGCTGCGGTATCTCTAGCTAGAAGTAAGCTAGATTAAGCAAGAGTAACACCCTTTGGATTATGCAACCCTTCAAAAGAAGTGCCTGCAAATTTTGTGTGAAGATCACAAAGTGCCCCTAAAATCTTGGTACGCTGACTGGGCAAAATCTGTTGTTGCCCAGCTACATGTATGTAGCTCTCTATCTATAGTACCTGCAGATTGCTGGCTGCACCTTACTCGGAGGGCTTTGGCGTTGGAGCCCTGCGCTTGTCATCCGGAATGTACTTGTTCATTTCGTGTTCCATCATCAAGTTTAGAAATTTGTTCATTTGTCGCCGTTGGTCTGGTGTGAGTTCGGGGAGCTGCCTTTCTCGTTCTCGATGAGACCAATCCGCAAACTCATAGGATTCCTTTAACTTTTCGACCGCCTCTTTGTGGCGACGGTCGCTTTGTTGCACCAAGAGATTCCTCGTGACGTGATAGTAGCCAGTCTGAATAATAAACATACACAAGAAAAGTCGCAATGAGCGGAAGAATGGCGTTTTGCTGTAGAGTCGCCCTGCTTAGGATGCATTGGGTGCCGGTACGGTAGCCATCAGCCATCGCAGCGCATGACTGGGTATTCCAAGTCAAGACGCACCTTGGCAGCAGATACCCCAACAACCCCACAACCAATAATCATCCATACATTGCGCCTCTCTCGTGGCAGCCTCCTCCACCAAGCAAATAGCATCTCGGCAATGCTAGCTAGCTAGCTACTACAAATAATAGTAGTGCTCGTTGGGTGATCTCTCCAGCTCGCGTAATCCAGTGCAGTAGTCTACTGTACCGATCCTGGAGCGCCTCGCAGCTTCCCGAGGCACGGCTTCAACAACAGGAAACACAAGTTATACTTGGGTCCAAAGTATCGTAGAATCCACTCTCATGTGCTGTATTTATTTGTTCTTGTTGAGTTGCCAGAAGGTGGCCATCGACCATGCATCGACCTTGAAGAAACGGCAAAGATTGCGCAAAGATCTTTTTGGTCTTGCTTCCAACAAAATCGGAACATTCTTGAGACCCAAAGGCTTAACAGCCATTTTTAAATCGATCAGAACATCAACGCATGCATCAAAGCCTCACAACGAACTCACAATCCCTCTATGTACTGCCGTATTATTATACTACCGGTAGTACCCCTCCGGTCTGCATTATCTGCGGCACCCTCGCTTTGAGACAAGACAATCATTGCAAGAGATTGATAGGAGCGATAGATCATGCACTACATTCCCCCACAAGACGATGTGGACGAGCGAGAAGATCATGGCTCCAAGGGCAGCAAACGATCGCGAGGCAGCAGGGGATCTCGAGACAGTAGCAAAAAGAGCAAGAGTCGATCAGCAGCACTGCCCGTTCCGCCTCCACCACCCCGCAATAAGAGCACACAGCAAAAGGCGGCCAAAAAGTTACGCAATTTAATCACTCGTACATTTGCGGCACGGCATCCCAACGAACAGGATTCACTCTTGACGGAGATTCATTGCGAACAACAGTCGCTGCAAGACAGTGTCTTGTCCACACCCAAATCCAGCACCATTGGTGGAATTAACGTCCCCAACATCGATACTACTCAGACTGCTAGTGTTGTTAGTCATGCCGATGAGAAGTGGGACAAGGTGCGAAACGCCGTCGATGCGGGTGAAGTGCTATTGCTGGCTCAAACGCATGGCAAAACGACAGCACTTGACCACAATGCCAACAATTTGCTTCCGCATTCCTACGATAATAACAACACGTGGGAGGAACCATCACAACGCTTCTACGATACCATGACACCCACTGAGAGACAAGAACGACGAGAGCAAGTGCAAAAAGAAATTCAGGCACAAATGTCCTTTTCACTGTGGCACTGTGTATTGGCCATTGTTCTCTATGTGGTTATGAGTGTGGTCTTCTTTTCCTTGATACTCGAAAAGGAATGGACCCTCTTGGAAGCTGCCTATTTTGCCGTCGTCACTTTTACCACCATTGGATATGGAGATTTTGTCCCGGATACGCTCCGCGCAAGAATATTCACCTGCTTTTGGGCGCTCAGTGGTGTGGCCAGTCTCGGTATTGCCTTGGGAGTCTTGGGCCATAATCTGCTGCTGGGACAGGAAGAAAAGACCAAAACAGCTCGAGTCAAACGGCAATCCCAAGTCATGGCGGAATTCCGGTGGGACCATGATGATGATGATGATGCCAACAACAGTATAACTTCACCGCAATCGGCACACACTTTTAGTACGATCGAAGAAGGAAAACGACGGGAAATGTTTGATGACATTTTGAATGATGATTATGACGATGAGAGCGATCAAGGCGAATCTTGTTGTTGGCAGCAGTGCACTTCCTGGCTGTGTTCGGCCAGGCTTCTACGCAACATTGCCTTGTGTGCCTTCTTTTCGGGAATACTCTATTGGATGGCCCTCTACGAAGGTTGGGGGGCCTTTACAGCAATCTACTACGGCATCATCACCGCGAGTACCGTCGGGTACGGAGATTTTTGTCCGGAGACCGATGAAGGGCGGATCTTGGCTCTTATTTTTATCCCTGGAGCTGTTGGAATCATGGGATTGCTATTGGACTTTGTGGCGAATTCCATTATTGATTGGAAACGGAAGCAATGTAAGGCTATTTTGGAAGAGCAACCATTCACATTGGAGGACCTGCAAATTTTGGATGGAAATGGTGACGGAGAGGTTCATCTAGCCGAGTACCTCGAATTCGTCTTGGTGGCTATCAATGCTGTGGACCAGGAATTGATGGAAGAAGTAAAGCAGGCGTTCTATAGATTGGATGTCAAAGGAGATGGTACAATCAACCGAGGAGATTTGGCAATCATGGCCAAACAACGATTGCGCGGCAGAAATCTGCGAGAGAAAAAGCAAATGGCGGAGTACAAGGCATCACTGTTGCAAAAGGCACATCAACCATCACCCAACGTGAGCCCAGTGACTAGTACCGAGGCAAGCATCATGAGACCACTGCCACTGGAACGAAAGACTACAAAGCAGACCAGGTAGGTGTGATGATGATGATGATGCAGCCCTGATTTAAGCTTGCGTGTTGCGGTTCTCACTTGATTCCCTTGGAAATTCCTACTCAGCAACAAAACGTCGTCGTCAACAAACTCTTCTCCAATGTCACCTCCATATTTTCCCAGTCCCTATCAAAACAATCGAGGAGGCTACTGAAGAAAATGAAACTTATCTTATTATAGACAAGAAGCACAGCCTTTTAGCTCGGCAACCAAGCTCTGGCTAACGTACGTACATATACCATTAGAATGATCTGCTGGAATTGCATTGGTACTACCGGTACCGTACATTGTGGTCTGGCTAGCTAGCAATAACTACATAGTGAATCGAATCCATCCAACGGAGTGCATTGACATCTTACTGTACGAGCTAGCTAGCTAGCTAGCTAGCTACCAGCAAGTAGTCTATTAGCGCGAGGCAGGGCAAAGGATAGGGATATCTTAGGTATTCTAAAGAGCTGTGCTCGTAGTTGGCAATGGCACAGGCCCGCAAGATGCCGTGCGTTACATGGAATCAACTGATGCCGTCCTCCGGGAAAGGCCGCCGGTACAGTTCCGTTCTGGTACCGGTACCAGGTACCATCGTCAACCATGATGCGCTGGCTGTCTTCCTTAGAAATCCATGTTCCCTAACGGATGACTGAAAAACTCCTTAGCTTCATTCGGAATCTGCACTGCTGCCTCCAACGGTTGCCATCCCGGAAGGGCTGCACCATCTGCTCTAAAAAAGATCCGAAAAGGAACGATAATGTCATCGTAGTTCGACGCCATCCTCGAAGAATCCGATCGACTACTTACAGCAATCACAGTGCGTCCGTTGATCAGTGCGCAATTAGATTCGCCGAATTCTCGATGCGCCTAAACACCATGTCCTTTGGATATGACAGCCTAAGTACCTCAACGAAACGCACTCTCTCATTTCTTTCCTCCTCCTCTTCCTTCACCTCCTGAACCAAAAAATTCAAGCTTGGCTGCAGTTTTGTAGACGCAGCCATCGGCAAATTGATACACCAAGTGGTGGCATACACATACACCTGAACCTACCTTCAGGTGGCTCTGTCGGTTGTGGGTGTTCATTATCTCCTCATCATGACGACCAAGAAACCCAAGAAGTCGCGGCGTCAGGAGCAGCAGCCGAAGCAGCAGCAGGCGGCACTGCCGCAGGTACTGCCAAGGGTGCTGCCAAAGGCTCCGTCTGCAGGCCAGGTCTTGTCGTCTACAGTACACATTCCAGTGGTTGAATGGAAGGAAATGTTGGAGAAGGCAATCTTTTGCAAAGAACAGTTCTACATGATTGTGATGGATGGGTGTGGCCAGTGCAAAATGATGCTCATTAAGAGCTATAATATGCATCGCCCCAAGGACTTGACCAACTTTCGCGCCGCGGACCGCACTGCCACCTTTGATCCCAAGGATGAGTTTGAGCTGTACCATGAAGTCCTTGAGGTTGTTCTGTCGGAATACCATTCTGTTGGAGGCAAGTTCTCGGATCAATACGCTGCTATTTTGGAATGCAGAGGCGGAACAGAAAAGCTGCTACCGCCCCCCATGCCCAAAGGACCCATTGCGGTAATCCAAGATGCATTCTTGACTCTCAAAGCGGCTCTTCCCATTGAAGAGTCAGAAGACAGAGAAGAGAAAGAAGAAGAGGAACAAGAGCCCTTGGTGGAAGGTTACAGGGATTCTCCAGAGGTGGAGATGCTTCTCTGCCGGGGTCTTCGGCCAGAGGAGACCACCAAGGAGATATCAGTCATGGGACGACGAGCAAGTGAAGAAGAGGTCCAGCCATACATGGTGGAGTTGCATTACTCTCAGAAGCAGTGGCATGAACGCATGAAAGACTGGATGCAGGATACCTTCAACAAGAAGAGCGAAATGGTGGCTGATGCGAGGGATGGATGTGCGGCGCTGGAAAGACCTGCACCAATGGCGTGTGGTCCCCCTGGGCATCTGATGACTTCCTTCAGTGATGGATCCATGCTTTCTGGATCCGAAAGAATTCCCAGAGAGATTGAAGTCGCCACCGACGACAGCTCCAACGACGGCTCCAAGAGTACTCAGCACCTCCTACCACGAGACAATATTTGGATCCCTGAGTATGATGTTGTGTTCGGAGTTAGCCGTGAGAGCAATGCCAGCACCAAGGCTACTGAGATTTTCAAGCGTCGTGTCCTGACTTTCTTTGTCACCAAAACTAACATCCGTGAAAGCCAAGTTCAGGTCATGAAGTTGATGCTGAAGGAGGAGATCGAGGATGAGGAAACCTTTGATTCTAAGACAACTCCTGATGCTACCTTTTGGATGAAGCTGGCGGACTGTACTGACGACGAGGCGAAGAAGGACAGGTCAACGGAAGCAAAATGGTTGAAGAAGGAAGACGGTGACTTTTTGGGGCCGTTTGTCCGAGCACCCGAAACCTTCATCTACAAGGCAGTGGTCGAATGGATCAAGGCATATGATGGTTCCGAGAGTGGGTCACGAGACCCGGAACCATGCATGACCAAGAGCTTTGCTACAGCCGCGCAAGGCGATGATAACACAGTTGAAGAAGTCCCTCATGTCTCAGCAATCGAAGCGAAGGTACCACATGCTGCACCACAAACACAGCAGAAGGGTCCAAACCTCTTCCAGCTGACTGGCCCCATTGAAACGTTGGATCAGAAGGCGAAGGAAACCTGCCAGGATTGGGTGAACGATTCGGAAACTTTGTTGATCAAAGCAGCAAAGAAGACTCTCATCGATTCCTTCCAACAGGACTTCCATTCCTTCCTTTTCCTATTCCAGTTGCAGTTGAAGCGAATCAAAGGTGGTTATACCGCCGGAGGCAGTCACTCTGTCGCCTCTGGTTCTCCTCAAGGTGCTGGCGGTGACGACTGCAGTTGGGTATCGGCAGAGCCGAGTGTGCAGGAGGCGGACACCCGTATTGCTGATATTGAGAAAGCCTGCATTGACTTCATGAACCGAATGGGAAACAACATGGTGAAGCGCTACCAGGAACTATCGGGAGAAGACGACGCAGCTGCGGCCGCCGCAGCCGCCGCCGTAGCCGCTGCGGACGAAGCACGTGACGACGATGGCACGCTAGAGGACGATGACGATCCCTCCGTCGGGTCAGAGGGTCGCGAGAGAGGAAGCAACCCTCCAACCCCCACTCGAAAGCATGCTTTGAAGGCTGCCAAGGCGGCGAAGGATCGAACCACTCGTCACGAGGATGACGACGATCCTGCCCTTTTGAGCAAGGATGACACGACTTGTGGAAAGACTGACGATCAAAGCTTCGACTACTCTGAAGCAAGCACCCCTGAACGTTTCCTTCGACAACTGGACGAACGAAAAGGGAGGCCGTCGCGTTACAGACAACCACTTCGAAAATCAAGAACAAGATCTCCGCCACCAAGACGAGGAAGGAGCCCAAGAAGACATCGCGACGACTCCTACTCAGAGGAGGACCGCAGTGTTCGATCTTATCGGTCTCGGTCCTATGGAAGGTCATTCGATGATCGAACTGAACGAACGTGGCGCTCTCGATCGTTATCGTATGAACGCTCCCCATCTCCGGAGCCTTCCTATGTGGGAGGAAGGACAAGAAACAGACGAGGATATGACTATGATAGCCCCCAGCCCACTAACTCATTCACCGATGATGATGATACATACCCGACAAGGGAAACAGGGCCATTGGATTCCGTATCACTTGCGAATTCGGATCTCTCCCTTGCACAACTAACGTTTGATAAGCCAAAAGCAGAAGCAGGCTGGTTTGGTATGGGCTGGTAATCAAGGGAGATACCGTAAGAGTTGAGCGGCTTGATCGCCGCTCTGTACATGTTGGTGGAGTGAGCAGATAGCGAGGTAGGAATGCTTCTGACGGTGCTTTTGCATACTACCTACGAGACCTGCATTTTGTTTTTCATTTATAAGTTGCATAAGAACATGAGATGTGCGTGCGCACAACGCGGTGTTTGGAATATTCGGTAACACTGCACCATGCTAAAGGACCAAACGCCGACCAAAAGCCGATGTATGGAGTGCAGCCCCCAGATTGAAGATGTTGCTACCCTACTCTAGAACGGACGGAGCTGAAAGGAATATGTTGAGAGATTGAACACTGTCTACTGTGGAAGCACATAGTAGCATAGAGCGAAATAGTGTAATCCTAACTGTTCCGGTTTCGTTCAATCATGATTTTTTCCGAAGTTCCGAGGGCTTTTAATTAAAACATCGGACAAATGAACCGAAAACTAGCTAGCAGCAGATGTACCAAGTCAGCTGCTTCATGAAAACCCAACAAAGAACAGCTCACTGCTTGCCCTCTCCTCCAGAACAAACTTCTCGAAGGTACGGTACGTGCCGGTCGGAGCAGAAGTATATGCCCACCCCAGGATCTTCCAAGGCGTACTAGTACGCACACAAGTGTCGCTATGGTGTGACAAATTGGACGGGGAAAGCAGAAGAATTTCTGCCATATCTACAACACCGCGAGTTCCCAACAGACAGTTGGACGATAGAGCCTGTTCATGTAGCAAAATGCTTGCGCCTGATTGACCACAAGGAAAGCTCTAGGCCTGCTTGGAACACTACATAGCCAGCCTGAATCTCAACGGATTTCTGGATTGCTACTGGAACTGGATTCGCGGCTTGCTTTTCCAAAAAAAACCTGGACTGCCAGTTGCCAGTGCCAGTACATGTACTAGTATCTATAACTTAGCTTTGCTTCTTTCCTGTCCCACGTGCCGGTTCTAACCAAAGTCGCGCTGCCCCCAATATGGTGATAATCAAGGCTGTCCCAAACAGCAACAGTTTGAGAGGCGTGGCAGTGGTCTTGATGGCCATGAAATCTTTATGGCCACTCAACAGCATGACTTGAGCATATCCTTCAGTGAGGTCTGTGGGAACACAAAGCAGTGTGGGAAGAATAGCCAGCCAGTGACCTTTGAATGCTCTGATGGCCACACCAAGAAAGAAACTGGAATACGTAAATGGATACAGAACGTCCAAAGTGGCCGTCATCCAAATATGCACGTTTCTCTGTTGCAATGTCATGTTGCCAATATGAGTGGCAATTTCTTCAGCCTCAAACATTTCATCAATGACAGTGAACTCCCACCACCACATGACCAAGCCAAAACAGATGGTTTCGGCAATCGTTAACCAAAAGGTAAGCCATATGGTTTCCTTCTCGCTTAGCTTGTTCCAAAGAGAAGTCATTGCTTCTTCTACTCTGATCTGGGGTTGCTGGTGGGCACAGTGGAAGAATTTTTGCAGCGTTTGTGGGAGATTTCTTGTTCCTGGGTTATGGCGAGTCTGGTTCCTTGTTCCTTGTGTTGCTATACCGGTACGACTGTACCGGTACCTACAAATTGCTCTTGCTTCAAAGCCAGCCAAACGTGGATGGAGTTCATTTTCGTGGAAACCGAAGTCCACCCCACAAAGCTCAAGGACACAAGCAACATCAAACAACAACAACAAACAACAATAAACAACAGCAGCAACGAACATGAGCAGCGAACAATCAGCCAACACAGAAACCAAGACAACGGAGGCAAATCCTGCGGCTAACGCCATCGAAAATCCAACCGAAGCAAGACTGTCTGCGTCCGAAGTGCAAGCGACTGCCCTTGGGGCGCGGTTGGGAAGCCCACCTGTCTTTCTGACCAGCGATGGTGCCTCTTGGTACATCCACGTCAAAAATTGGAAACCAAGTACCAGCACTCCAATCTTTCAGGAGCAATGGGATTTGCACCCTAATGAGTTCCATGCGCTCGAACTTTTCGGCAAGACCGTGTACCAGAATCGTTGGTCCCAGTCTTGGGGCCATAGCTATGCCTATTCTGGCACTGTGTCTCCAGCTCGAGACTTTCTAGACCACCCGGAAGGTGCCATGATTCAGACTTTGGTCGATGAGGTGAACATGCTGGTGGCAGGACTCTTCCCGTCGGTTGAAGGCGTGGAAAGTGAAGACTTCCCATACAACGGATGTTTGCAGAATTGGTACACGCCGGAAATGAGTATTGGATCCCATGCCGACGACGAGGGTAGTTTGAAACCGGGCTGGCCAATCTTTTGCCTCAGCTGGGGAGGAACGCGCCGCTTTCTGTTTCGCGCAAAAGGGAAGCGTAAGGATGTCCGCGAAGTCATCTTGACCGACGGCGACTTGGTCATCATGGGGGGCACCTGTCAGTCTACCCACAAACACGAAGTGCCCAAGGTTCGCAAGACGATGGATCCCAAACCAATTGCAGACCGCATAAGTTGGACTGTGCGGGCTTTCCGAGATGAGACTGAAAACGAAACCCAAACCAAAAACAAGCGCCAGCGAGTCTGAAACCAATAGCTCAGAGAGTAGATAAAACAAGAATTAGAAAGCAACGGGCACATCCCTTACAGTAGAAGGGTAATCTAGTCCAACCGAACATCCCGTCGCTCGCAGTCAGCAACAACGGCCTCTACGCCACGCCGCCGGCCTTGCAAGTGGCCGTCCTGTAGCTCTTGCTGCTACTTTGATGTTCGTGTGTAGGCGTTTGGCAAGATCAGTCGCACGGGAGTAACAGACGTCGAGGGATATCAGAGAACAGGCATCATCGTGGTACCCCACCAGAGCTGGGAGTAGCAGGTGGTTGCGCGAACCGCAAACCAGACAAGACGCATTGGTTTTGGCCGCTTCGCGGCGAAGCCTAACCCTAATGATGATCTGAAGAAAGATCCAACAGTGTTCCCCTCTCGCAACCAGATCCCCTCTCACGGTCGAGTGAAGGAAGAGTTTCTTTAGAGACACATGTCATCATGTCATACTAGTAGACACGTCGTCACTATCATCCAGTATCGGGCCCTTTCTACCGGATAGGATGAAGATGAAACCAAACAAGCCTCAACATGCCGGCTGTTGGCAGTCTCTTGCAGTGCTGATCAATATCCTCTTGCTTTCCTGCTGTTTCGGCCCTTCTGAGTCAAGTACTGCCAGCTTGATGCGCATCGAAGGCTCCATAGAAGTCAACACCTTTGAAAACAGTCTATTTGAATGGCACGGGACTCTCTACTTACTGGAGAATATTGCCTGCTTGTACTCCCAACATGCCTCCAAGTGGTTTCCAGCCTATGCCAATTCATCCTACGTTCGCATTAGAGATTTTCATACAGGGACAATTGTGGCCAACATTTCATCCACTATTGGGTACGGCTTTATCACACCCTTTCCAGATTACCAACAGGAACAGCTCTGGCTCTTTGGATCCAACTGCAATCGATGCCAGGCGCATCAGAATCATCGTGGCATCCAAGGATGTATGGAACAAAGAGGCATTGTAGCATGGAAGCTTATCATGGATTCCAAAAAGAACAGTAATAGAGATAGATCGACAGCGCCGCTGTTTCGGCACTGGAAACGTCAAGAAATACCCAACACAAGAGCTACCTACAATGTACAGGTGACGGCTGTAAAATCATCACCAATGGACACAACCCAACAATCCACAAAACATGTAATGATGGCAGAGCCATTTGTGTTCTATTCCAACAACAATGAGGATGGCAATCTTTTTCAAGGATGGTCAGTCATTCCCAACACCACCAAGCCAGAAGGAGGTATCCCTATTGGAGGTCCATGTATTCGGCATGTAAATGGTTACTACTATGTCTTTACTGGGGGACACCATGTGGAGCTCCTTCGAACCAATAACTTTCAACAGTGGGAACTCAGTCATCATCGACCATTTCTGCAACCATCGCACAGGGATGCCCTGGTGGCTCCCTACAATGGATTTCCAGCTGCACAAGAATCGCGGCAGTTCCCTCCCATGCACCAGGACTGGACCAAATGGGATTGGAATTCCAATGATGCGGACATTGCCTACTACAATGATTCCTCCATATCAGATCTTAATAATAATCACAAACCTACCTTTCTTGTTTGGGGAGCAGGGACACAGGGAAGACAGCCCAAACCTCCACTGACAGTGGAAACTCAATGTGCCAATGTGGTGGCGGTGACCAATGTCTCCATTCGAGCACTTTTTGAAGCCCAGTTCAAATCTGCTTCGGCGTCTGCAACATGAATACAACAAACTATGAATCGAATCCATTGATGTCACAGTCAAAAGTTGGTTGGCTACAGTACGTAACGTTAGATTCTATCATAAAATATCCCATATCCCGCAGCATGACGTCTTGCATCGTCCAAACTTTATCGCCCAAGTCGACTAGCCAGCTCAAAACAATCCCGACAATCATACTTGAGCCGGTGCACCAAATGAAAGGCATCCGCTTTGGCAGCCACTTTTTGCACCAGCGCAAAGACGTGACAGTTGTTGTCGTACCCTTCGTGGATGTGCTGACGGGCCTGTTCCTTGACATGGGCTCGGACAAAGTCATCCAACATGATCACTGGCACATGAGGAGCATATCGTTCTTCAAAGTAACCATGAATGCTTTTTCCAGTATCGTGGGTCTCGTTCATCGCTGTGAATTATCATGCCAATGTGACTCTTCTTCTCGCTGTTGCGTCGGCGGTTGGTGTTGGATGCTACAGGGGCGGCAGTGTGGTTGAGAACCGAGGTGGTGTTTCCAAAGGTACATCGAATGTAGGCTTCCATTCGTTGCAGATCTGTATTGCATTCGTCCTTGCCATCGGCTCGTCGAATATGCCAGGAGCCAATATTATAAGCGCGGCCGGATCAATTCCCGGATATAGTCTGTCCGTCGTCGGTCAAAATGTGAGGACCCTCGAGATTAGTTTTAAATGCTAGCTGGCTTGCCCTTATTTAGAGCTTTCTAACGGTGTGCCAACCATTGGCTAGTTCCGCGTAGTTACTATATTGCAGCCAACCGACACATTTTAGTTGTCGTGCGCGATTCTGTCGGAGGCTGACTCCCACGGCTATCGGAATGAAAAAAGGCCCATTTTCCGAGTAACTTCGATTTCGATCCTCTTTCTTTATCCAACCAAAGATGAGCCAAACACTCTGTATTCGACCACCATGGCGCCTCCTGATAGCCCTGAAAACACCACGGACACCCCCCCCCAGGTCCCTGTTAGCCCAGTCAAGAAGATCCACTCGCCTAGTCTTCGAAATCGCATTGCGAAAGGCAAAAATGCAAAGGATCCTGTGAACGTGGAGCCACTCAAAAAGGAGATAGCCGACTGGCTAGCAAGCTATCGAGACCTTCTCCATTGCCTCTCAATCAGGAATAGCTCCCAGTACACCACTTGCACCTGCAATCATGACATCCCAGCCAAGGAAACGCTTGAATTCAAGTTCATCGTGGATTTTCTTTGGAGATTTGGCCTCATGACACGTCCAGTCCAAACTGAGTTCTGTATGGAGTGGGTCAAGTACGTTCGACAGAAGCACCGACTCTCAAAGTACATCTTCAGCAGAGTGGAGCAACACCGTTGCTATGTCCTGCCAGGAACAGCTTATGACTCTTGCTGTCGCGACACTTTGATCCGTCTCATTGGATTTGGCTATGAGAAATGGATGAATGTGGAGAACATCGTGGACGGAAAGAAGAAGAACAGACACGGCAACCAAGGGAACCAAAACAAAGTCGACAAGGATGTTTATCGTTCCCTGAACTTCTTCTTCATTGAAGTCGGGCAGTTAGCCCAACCAAGAGCCACCCTTTTTGTCCGTGAACTGGTGGATGGAACTCTCCAGAACACACTCAAGAGCGATGATGACGAAGTCCGTGAGCTTCCAGCCTCTCAGACCAAGCGTTCACTCTATGGCAGGTACCTTCGCGAGAATGGGTGGAAAGCGAAAGTGGACATCAGAGGAACAGCAAAACAAGAACCCATTCCTGGCATGGAACAAAAGAAAGTCTGCTCTTGGTCCAAGTTCTGGGACTTCTGGCAGAAGGAATACCCACGGCTGGTGGTTGCTTCTGCAAGGGAAGATATCTGTGGCGACTGCTATGTCTATGCAAACCGGCACAAGTATCTAGTCAACGTCCAAAAGAAGAATGCAGAAAGGGAAGCTCGATTTGGAGTAGAGTCTGATGACTCGGATGACGAGATTCCTCTCTGCGAGATGACTGCTTTGGAAAAGAAAAGGCGAGAGGAGAAGGAAGCTCTTATGGTGGAGCAAGAAGAGATGCTTCTGAAAGCGGCCGAGCATGTCACCGACGCACGAAAGCAAAGGGAGTACTATCGACTCAAGAAGAAGGAAGCGATTGCAACGAAGGACAAGCCACCTGCAGAGAGGTCGCTCTGCTTTGTTGCTGACTATGCTCAGAACATGGCTTGCCCCTCATTCGCTTTTTGAGCAGCCAGGAGAAACTTATTACTATTCTCCTCTCTCGATCTATTGCTTTGGTGTTGTTGACTGTTCCTCTGACAAGCTGTTCGCCTACACCTACAGTGAGGATATAGCAAAGAAAGGAGGCAACAATGTTTGCTCTCTTCTGTGGTCCCACATCAAGAGTCACAAACTCAGAGATGAAGCTTATGAGGAAACGTACAAGGAGATTACTCTCATTTTCGACAACTGTGCCGGTCAAAACAAGAACAGAATGGTTATGCGCATGCTTTTCTTTTTGGTGAAGCTTGGCATTGCCAAGGCAGCAAGGGCTGCTTTCTTGGTCAAGGGGCACACAAAGAATGATTGCGATCGCCTCTTCAATGTCATGAAGAAGGAATACCGGAACGTATGTCATGGTTTGTCTTCTCCTAAAAACCTGAAGAACACCCATCCGGCTTTTGATCCGGCCGCTCGCATTATCTAACAGCGACCATGATGGAAACGTCTCACCTACTTGTTTTTCACTGCTGTTAACTACTTGCAGACCAACATATATGTTCCCTCCCATCTTATTGACAGCATGAAACATGAGTCGGTAGAGCCTGTGTGGTGTGAGGCCGATTTCTTCTTCAACTGGGATTCTTTCGAGTCAAAGTATATGGGGAAGCCATCCAAAGTGAAGCAGTACCACTGCTTTACTTATGATATTGATGTCGACAATGGTGAGACATTGGTTAAGAAGACCACCCATGACAGCAAAAAGAAGAGCTCCCAAAAGATCCTCCGACCTGAGTTCCGTGGAAAGGACAAAGCCTTTTGGAAAGACGCAATGAGCAAGGAGTTAGAGGCAGTTGGCGCTGTTGGAATCCAAGATATTAAATGGAAGGAGCTGTATGATAAGTGGGCTCCATTGGTGCCGGAGGATGCCAAGAAGGAACTCCTCTACTATCGCGAAGATCCAGGTGAGGAAAGACGTGCGAAGATCAAAGCTAACAGCGACAAGGCCAGATCGGCCAGGAAGGAGCGAACCACCAGCAAAGCAACTAGTAGTGCGTCCAAATAGGTTAACAGCCATAAAGTCTATCTGTTTTATTGAGTTTGTGCTATGGTAAGAGTGTGTCATTGGTGCTGGAACGCTTGTGAGCTTCATTGTGGTGCCTCACTTTTTGTTTTCCCCTTTTTCTCGACTAGGTGTTTGACTGGACCTCCGGACGATGACAGACGGTGCCGTCCGGGTTTTGATCCGGCCGCGCTTATATATGTGTCTTGAGGAGCAGTGCTTAGTTTGTTTTGGAGAATCACATTCCAAAGCTCATTGGACATGTCTTCGATGATGGGGGCAGTTTCCATCTTGATATAGGGGAGGACTCCCCCCTATCGTGGGGAGCCGAAGCGTGGAAGGAGACGATGCTTCCAGAGCCTGGATATCCTTCCAAAAGGCATCCCTGACACTGTAAAACTTTGCGTTCATGTTCCAAATGAAGCGGTTGGGTTCCTTGCCATCGTGCTGTTCTCGCATGGAGATGATTCTGGCCAAGTTACAGTTACGGGTAATGGTATCGTCACTCCAGGTATCAATTTTTTGCCAGACAATGCCATCTTCGGGTGGCGAATCTCCTCTTCTCATGGCCGCTGTGTTTTGGTCAAGTTCTTTTTCTGTGCTGTATTGTCCATGAAGGCAGGAGCCGACAGTTCATGAAAGCTGATATTGAGAAAGTCTGACCACAACAAGCCTGGATGAATGGATTGTTCATCGTTGTGGAGACGTGCCAGCAAGTCTGCGGGTGGTGGTACATACATCGTGGCGCAGAGATATCCGGCCAGTTCCGAGAGGGACATGAAAACGGCCTTTCGATCCCCAACGCCAGCCCTGTTCATCTTGGCCATGATCATGCGGTTGCGGGGCGTTCCCTCGTATGCAGCGCAGCGCCGCTGGCACTCATCTCGTCCTGCATTGCGCCGACAAAATATATCCGAAGGATAGAGCGTATTGTTGTGAGACACTTGGATCCATTCATCTGAGGGAGCAGCAGTGGGACTGGTTGTGGGAGAAGCCGTTGGAACTTGAGTTGGACTGGCTGTGGGAGAAGATTTAGGAACAGCAGAAGGGGGAACCGTCGAAGCGTTTGTTGGATTCTCTGTCTTGGCAAAACCGATCCCTCTGACGAACGACTTGACATTGTCTTTGGATTTGGTCTGGTTCTTATTCATATGACTCGACTCATTGGGGTTGACTGGGAAGACAAGTTTCTGGTGGCGCCTGGCAACGAAGCCCAACCAATGTCCAACACAAGCAAGGATCCTATTGTGCAAAAGATCATCAGCCACAGACTCTGTCGGACCAAGAATTGACGTGCAGGCATGGTAGCGAAAATTTGCGTTCGATGGAAAAGTAGTTTTGCTCTTCTTGCGAATGTTGCCCGTTTGTGATCTTCAGCTAGTTCCCCTTGGCTACTAGTATTGCAATCTCGTTAATAAGCTGATTGAACAGCAGAGGATGAAACCTTGGAACGAAGGTCAAAGCCCCGTCGAAAAGCTCGCATGGCGACAATAATGCTCGACTTTTAAAAATTTAAAAATTTGGACAGCACCTGGCAAGGTTTTCTTGGTTGTTGGAAATTGTGAGGGATGGGAAAATCTTTCCTGTACCGGCCACAAGGAGGGGTCCCGGCCCGGCCCATCCAGAATCGAATCCACATAACCTCGGCAGGTTAACTGCCTGAGTCCTCTACCCCTTTAATGGCAAAAATTCTGTCTGTGGGATCCCCCTGGTTTTTGTCTGTGGGATCCCCTTGTTTTGTGTCTGTGGGATCCCCTATTCCGGTGAAGCCAGGGTATAAGGATAGAGATAATGTAAGCTGGCAAAACTGGAATTTGAAGGTTCAATAAAAGTTAGGGGTAGGAATATATCAATGTAATTTAAGGTTAGTGCACTCAGGACAAAAACACAATAAGCCAGCAGGTGTTGTAAATTTAGAGTTACACGATCGAATGATAGCTGTAAATTATGGGTTGGCCCATGGCTACATCAATGCTAGCTTAATATAAAACAGAAGGTTACAATGAGGGAATGATAGTGGGCGGCAACACACGACGAAGTCGGGTGTTGTCGCCATGGCTAGCATACATAAAAAAGAAGGTTATAATGAGGGAATAATACTGGGCGGCAACACACGACGAAGTCGGGTGTTGTTGCCAGGGCTACCTTGAAAGAAGGATGCAATCTCAAACATGATCCTCTTTCTTCTATTTGTCTTTCTGCCGAGGTATCGCAGCTCCCGCTGACTTAGTTGTCCACAGCTCAAGAAAACTCATTGATACAAAGTAAGAACCTTTTTACATACTATGTCGCTAGTGTTTGTTGTATCTACACATTAGAAACAACATTCTACCAAACTACAGTTGGCCCGAATCTCCATCAAGCCAATGTGCACTCTCTCACAGAGCTTTTCGGGTACTCGGCCAGATACATTTGTTCTAGTGACATCCAAAAAGGACAAGCTTGACAGCTCACCAAGCTCGGAGGGTATTTGGCCAGTCATGTCTGCATTGTCATGAACGTCGATAGTTTCCAAAGCAGCGAGCTCCCCGAGTCTTGTGGGGATCGTTCCACCAAAAAAGTTGCTTGACATGTCATACTCGCGGAGCGGCTTGCTGTTGCCAATTGCTTCTGTGAGTTTACCATCAAACAAACCAAACAGATTCCCCTCAATATTGACGACTTCCAACTTGGTTAGAACATGGTAGAGCGGTGCATGATAACCATGCAGAGTGTTTTTACCCATCTTGATCACTCGCACCCCAAATGGTTTGAAGCCAGTCCCAGAGATTAGCTGTCCTGTAAAGTTGTTGTTGGATACAATAAAGACCTCCATTACTTCATTATTTCCTGCAGGGCCAGTTGGGACTGCTCCATGCATATTGTTGTCTCCAATATCAAATGTCTTCATTCTGGAAAGGAATCTGTTGACTACCGGCAGTGTCCCCTGGAGATTGTTGGAGTTAAGGTTCAGGATCAGTAGAGTGCTGTTCTCGCCACAGACAGGATACTTGTCATAGTGAAGGATGCTTTCGTTGTGAGCCTGAGTGAACCAGTCACATTCATTCACATCATAGCTGAGCCAGTGATCATTTCGGAACCAGTTGTGGCCATTGGTGATATAGTACCACCAAGCCAAGTCGTATCGTTGCAGCTGTCTTTCGGGGGTGTAGCTGTTGAGGTTGGGGTCATTCCACATCCAGGCATTGGCTCTGTATTCAGGTGTACTTGTGTTCTCAAATGCTTTGAGAGTTGGAAGAGACAGACCATCCTGAAAGGGTGGATGAATGACCACCACCACAGATGCGTGATCATGATCACCTTTACTCTTTGATTTAGCAGTGAGAGGCAGGTAAAGAGCAAGAAAGATTCCCAAACCAACTATTGCCGCAAATGCCAAACCCACTGTGGGAAGGGCGTTTCTTTGCTGCTGATTGGCTGGCATGATGGTTCCTTCAATCACTTCCACATGTCTTCCTTGTTCCAAGTTATCTGTTTCATTGTTGACTAGGACTGCTCCATCAATTACAGCCTCAGTCTCATTGCTGCTGGGAGAATTATTGTCTGTCTCAATATTATTATTCTGTTGAGTTTCATCTGTAGTAGCGCCAATACCAACAACAGAAAATGCCCCCGGCAATCCGCTCATGTTTGCATTGGGCAACAAGGGCAATGGTTGAATTTGGCTTTGTATTGAGTATTCATCCGTGACAACATTGTGTGCTTGGTCTTGACTACTGGTGTTACAGGTATGGTCAACTGAGTCCCTTGAAACTTGCTGTTTGGGTTCCTTCTCCTCTTCTTTTTCCTCATCCTCGAGGCTCTTGTGATATTCGATACTAGTAGTAGGACTCTCTCTGGCTGCAGTGGGCATAGCGTTCGACATGGTTGGTTCTCTGTTTTTTGTTGTTGTGAATTTTGGATGTTAGAAGAGGATGATCTCGGCCTTTGGATGGATGGTGCCGGTAATCGACGTAAGTCAGGTTGTACTGCAGTGCTAGTACATAGCTATGACGTACGGTACATATCAACATATCAACAATCCCGGAATTGTCAGGGCAGCGATATTTAATTAAGCAAATGACTCTGGATCGTACCAGCTAAAGTCGACATGACTCGACATCGTTGGTTGGCTGCATGATAAGCTATGATCCTATTATTAATAGTAGAGGAGTCCAGTCATGCTTTCTATTTTTTGGCAGACGACCCGTGACTACCGTGTCATCAAGAACCTTGCGGAACTCTTCATCAAGACAGACCACGCAACACGCAACACGCAACGTGCAGTCTTTGGTGAAATAACACAGTACGTGTACAGTCTACTCGCGCTAATATTTATAATATTATATTTATCCTCGCTGTAATATTTATTAAATCTCGAGGTCCCCCCCTCAGTCCCGGGTATCCGTGAATGAATCTTTCGAGCAGCAACAAATCTTTCAAGCAGCCCGACAACGTCGTCCAATCCATTCCAACCGTTTCAATTTGACCGAGACAGCATGTAAAATGCCAATATCGATCCAATGGAGGTGGGATTCCTCGCACCTCTGCCCGTGGCTGTCTTGTCTGGGCCAGCCCAAGCGCTGGTTGTTTACGTGCAGTTTTCGAAGGATGGTTTCGAGGAGACAAAAACAATTCTCCTGAGCTGCCAAACAA
Source organism: Seminavis robusta (assembly GCA_903772945.1). Taxonomy (NCBI): domain Eukaryota; phylum Bacillariophyta; class Bacillariophyceae; order Naviculales; family Naviculaceae; genus Seminavis; species Seminavis robusta. Next base: position 28,245 of record CAICTM010000325.1, read on the forward strand.
TTACGGCGCCGATTCAACCAACGGCGCCGATTCAACCAACGGCGCCGATTCAACCGTAACAAAGAAAGGAACGAAGAAAGGCGGAAAGAGGGGACCAAAAGCAGGTTCAACGAATGCTACTGGGAAAAAGAACAGAGGCGACTGGGCTGTCCGAAAGTGCCTCTGCTTTGGGTATCAACCAGGCAGCCACTGTGCATCTTGACAGGTTTGCTAGGGCATTGAATGTGGCTAGGGCTGCTAGGGCAGGCAAACGTAAATGCGACGGCTCTATCCATTCGTACTTTACTAGTGGAACCGGCCCTTGAAAGCCTTATATTTATTCTCTCTAATATATTTATCGAAATCCGCAATCCCCCCCATAAATAATAGAGCGAGTCAACTGTACTCCAGTACAGTATACTAGCTAGAACAGACTCTAAGTCCTATTCTGAATTCTAATTATATAGTAAGTTAATTCGAATCGAACGAATCTAATCAGATTCAACCAAATCGAATGATTCAATCGAATTCTGCCGTGGAGGACCACACAAAGAAATGCATACATCCACGAATATGGGTCCTCAAGCCCCTCCAAGTAGTCTACCAGTAGCCATTCTGCCCTCCTCATAGAACGTTGGCCATGCTCCTTGGAAAAAGTGTGAGAGCTGCCGTATCGTATGAGTACTGGTATCGACCTACCGTAGACGTTTTCTTCTGTGCTGGAAGACCTTTCCAGGCAGTTGCAACGAAAAGCAAAGATGATCCCACGGCAGCCAGGTGAACATACATGTATGTACGATACGTACAGTACTAGTATTTGGTTTTCCTACTCTCGTGATTCTTTTGTGGATGTTCTCTGTCTTGCATGCGTTCGGTACCTATCCAACCCTACTGCGTTGCTTTGGCCCGGTCCATGCTCGATTGGATGTTTTGTTTGGAGGCACCCTTTCGGATGTAGTTTTGACGTGATGCGTCTTTCTCCTCCTTCAAAGCGAGGGCACCATTGTCCTTGTCGCTGCTGCTAGTTGCTACTGTTGACTTTTTCTTCTTTGGCAACAACCCCAGCATGGCCTCTCCCATGGCCTTGCCAATCAACCAATACGTCTCGCAATTATTGTTCCAATGATAGCTCTGTTTCCCAGGTGATTCCGGGAGAGGCGGTCGTAAAAAGTCTCTGGTTTCAACCGATTCGACGGTCCCTTTGAATTCCGGATACTTGGCCACGGCAAATTGCGCATGGATGATTCCATCCCGACGAGGATTGTGTCTCCAACCATCCATTCCCGAGACACCAATCGATACGGGCAAGTTGGGTGCATCCAAATCCTTGCGCACATCTCGAATCAGATTGGCGAGATTGAATTCGTATTCGGCCGTCATGTTGACGTCGCAGCCGTCGTTCCAGCCCTATCATATAATAATAATGGCAGAGAGTGGAAAAGTGTATTGTTGTTGACAGAACCATACCAGTCAGCCGATATGACACAACAGTAAAGGGGAAAGGAGATGAGATGGGAAAGATGGCTATGAGAGAAGCACGCACAAACACAAGTGTATACAAACAAGCCTTGGTTGTATCCTCGTACCTGATGCCACGCAAAGCCAGCTAACTCGTATCTTCCATCATAGTCCGGAAAGTACTGATCCAAGTGTGCCAATGTCTTGTAGGTGTTGGCAATCATGGTTTGATAATAGATTCCAGTATCTCCACCCGACGAGGGTGGTCGATAATCGCCGGCCAAACTGCGTCCTCCCCAGGCAATTTTGACGAGTAGAATTTGTTGTTGCTCTTGTTGTTCAACAAGACCATCCGCCACGGTCCAACCAAATCCCAGCTCGGGCCCCATTTGTTGTCCCTGCTGGCCCGGATCTCCTCCATATCCTGGCGTCAGAGGACCGAATTGGTTCATTTCGACCCGGACATTGCCAATGTTTTGTCGATTGTAGGCAATCCACACGTCGTCACGGACGGTCCAATTGCCGTTGGAATCCTTTAGTTTGCCGTACTTGGTCGGATCGGTCGCCACCATCCATTCCAGAGTCCCATTCCGATATGACCCCTTGTCGTCTTGTACCAACATGTACCCGTGGCCTTGCATGTTGGACTGACCCGCCAGGAGAAACACCTTGACCGGAGGCTTCTTATTGGTAGTAGGAGTGTTTTCGTTGGTAATACTGGCTGCGGAGGATGCCGAGCTGGCAGTGGCCAGCATGGAAAAGGCAGCAACCACTAGCGCCCATGCTCGAGCTGACAACATCGTCATTTTGATCTGCACACAGATAAAGTACTTGTTGAGGAGGGAGGATCAGTTGCAGTGATGGGATGTCTTCGCAGAATAGAAGAAGTGAGCACAGGACATCAAAGGATCTTTCGATCACCTAAATTTGGATCTTTGGCAAACAATAAGCCCATTAGGCTGTCAAAACAGCAAAATTGTGGAGATTCTCACGTATCGATTACGTACCGTACCAACTACACCTCTCGCCAACCTTTGTGCTCATTGTTTTGCTTGGTTCATCTCTCGGTTGCTCAGTCTTCATCAGCTTGCTTGGATACGGTAGCTTTGTGGTTCTACTCATTCCAGTACATACACAAATTTGACAATGATGACGATTTTACCAACAACAACATCCCGACAGTTGCTACTCCCATTTGTCCGGCAAAGGAGATTCTTTTTTGCCAGTTCTACCGATCACACGACCCTGCTGCAGAATGCCGTCGTCCATCGCTTGGATCACGGACAATACCAAGAATACGTCATGGCCGCCGAAGGAATGGAGCCGGAAATGGTACAGAAAGTGCCCCAATTACACTTGGCCCGTCTCTTTCGACGCGACACGGTTCTCTATGGAGCCAAGGTCGTAAATTCGACCTTGGGGGTCGCCAAGGATGTCTGTGGACAGCTCGTTGATGCCGCATTGGAAGATACCAAGGGAGGAGCAACAGCACCCGTCAAGGCCAAATCCACATTGACGGGATTGTCGGCATGGGTATTAGCATCATCGTCATCCTCTCTACAAGAACAATTGCAATTGCCAGAGTCTACATGGAACACAACAATTATTCAAGAAATTGCAAATGGAACCGACGACGAATCCACCTATCAAAAGGGTCAAGATGCATGGGAACAACTCGCACAGGCATACATTCAAGCGGGTCTCGCCGAAGAAGCTTCCTTGTATCAATCCAAAGGGGCCACGTTGGAGGCAATTCTCCACCGACAAGACACATCCGATTATTCCGATAGCTCGGGAGGTGCCATGGCATCCTTTGTATTTCCTTGAAACAACAAAACTAAACTAAAAGGATGAAAAAGCGTGCTGAGATGAGCCTGGGAAGCACATGCACAATGTGTATGTCACGACTATGATAGAGGATGCATCACATGCCATATGTACAAAGAAAGATGCAATCTGCTTTTCGATTGTAGAACATAGCATTCTTGGCTGGAATTTCTTGTACAAATATCTACAAATAATGTACTGGCACGGTCCATTGTGTCAGCCTAACTAGCTGTCAGCCTTCAGCAAGATCGAGAACATTCAATGGACGATCCCGCACCCAAAGTCAGGTGGAGAGGTCTGAAATTATCGACAGACTGCTACTACATGTAGAAGTATGCATACCGGTAGCTACTAGCTGACTGGCTGGGCAGACCATTGATGGCAATATCCAGGGTTGGAATATGATTGCCCTCCACAACCAGCTAGCGACGAGTTAGTTGTTGCTTTCCTGGGGTCAGCTTGTGTACAGCTAGCGCACCGTTCCTTCAGATATACAACGTCTCAGTCCAGTACGGTCCAGAAGTTACTCCTCATGGACATCACCAAACATCTCAAGGCTACCTCCTCGTCGGTCAGGATATTGACCTGCCCTGGCTCCCACAAAACGAAAGAACTTGTAGAACTCTTTGGTCTTTTCCACCTCCCAAGTTCGCCGCAAGAGCCGATCCACCGCCTTGATGAAATGTTCCGATCGAACAGCAGGAGGAATACCGTCGGGTTGCACAAAGACGGCCAGATCTACCATGAAATTCGCTTTTTCTTGACCGGCATGAGGGGATTGGTGGCAAGACGTCAAATGCAGAAGATCCCAGTATACACCATCCTTGGAGGCTTCTAGGTTGAAAGAATTCTCTTGGGCTCGTTCCAAATCGTCATAGTGGATGCGCATTGTTACATGAGAGGGTCGAATGGAAACCGAGTCAAGTGAAATAACCGCATCATTCCAAAGTGTACATGTAATGTGATCCGGTGTCACAAGTTTTCGCAGCTCGTCATTGTCGAGGTTCAATAAGGAATCCAATGGGGGTGTTTCCAGAACTGGTTTTTGGTGATGTTGGAGCAATACCGACTTGGACAGAGACGAGGGAATGAAGTGGCCGTCCTTGTCATCGAATCTACCCACTTCAATCTCTCCCGAGTCCATGCAAGTGGAGCATGGTTCCTGCCTTCGGTTGCCGAGCCAATGGAAGATACCCTTAACGGAAGAATTGATCCTGACGGATTGAGTAACCTGAAGTAGATTGAAAAGACTATCCAAGGCATAGAATTTGGCTTCTTCTCGCAAGTCGCGCCAGAGCGTTTGGTTGTCTTGGAAGGATGGCAAATTCAAGGAATTGCGCGTCATGAACTTGAGAATGTGCTCGAACAGATCGCCATCTCTTTCAATAAAGAAAACTTGAACGCCGTTGGGATCGACGTAGGACATCTCATCATCTTCCAAGTTTTTCCAAGTGGAAAAACGGCTGTTAAAGTAGGAGCTCTTGACCTTGCTGGACAACGTTGCGCGATTGCAATAAAAGACACGGCTACCAACATGGAGTCCAACAATGCTGCCGTGAACAGGTTTCGTCATTCCAAGGTTGTTTCCCTGGTCTCCCATGGTGGAACTTTGGGGGGGTGTGCTCTTGCTAATTCTCATGGAGGTGGTAGCAGGTACCAGATAGTTCATTATAGTGGATGATAACGCTGAGCTCTCTGAAAGAATGGGCCGTAATGTGCTCGGGTACGGTATATAGCTGGTTCGAAGAAGCTTTCGAAAGCAAAGAAAAATTTGCTCCTGGCAACGGCAAAGCCGCAAGAACTTTGTGCCGAAGGAGCCCTGCCAGCCTGCGATTGGCGAACTATAGCGCACCTGATTTTAAGAAATGGATCCGATTCGTATCGAGCGGTCCACGCCAAGCACAGGACGATCAAGACAATGACACGACCTACAGTACCGCTTCCAGTAGTTGTACTGGTGCCGTCCCTTTCCCACTTGAATCGAATCGAATCGAATGATGATTCGATTCAATCGCCACAGCTGTCGGCGACAGGCATCCAAAAGCCACCAACTTCTGGTTACCAGATCTCAGTCAATATCCAACCAATTGACCTAGCTTTTGAATGTCGTTTTTCAGCACTGATGCTGTTTTGAATGACACTGTCTTACTTTGTTGAGATAGTGTACAGAATTAAAGTGCATTCTGCACGGGCGTTTTGGGACAACACCGATTTACTATACCAAACACAGTACCAATTGAAATGCCTTCAGTGTCCCAATGGGATACCGGTATTGAGTAGAGAAACCTAGAAAGTTTCCGTGCACAACTATATCCTAATCTCAAGAGAAGGAGAAGAAAGGGATCAAGCATTAACATGAAAAATATTCCTTGATTCGACTTGCTTAGAGCATACTTGAGTGCTTTGCTGCATGATTGAAATTGCCTCCAATACCTTGTTTTGCATTAAGTAAAAACGTCATTTGGGACAATCCATACAGTACAAAGTGGGTTTAATATGAAATGACCTCATTTAACACTGGATAAAGCACGGTCCCAGTCAAAACCCACTTTAATCTCGTAATTGATAGTGTCATATTGGGTGTTAACTAGAAGTGCTCATTTTTGAACCAAATATTGCTATGTGTAAGGGTATAAATGTTAAAAGTGTCTTAATGTCAAGGTGAAAGTGACTGATCTTCAACTTACTAGTATTGTACCCTGAGATGATGATAGGTTGTCTGGTTTCTTAAACCTAAGTAGTAAATGAGGAAAGTCCGCATTATGGCCTCCGAGAAGCCAGAACCACCACTGAAAAAATTCAACACAACAACACGCAAGACAACAACAGTACAGTGGTACGATGGCAAAGAGAGGGACTGAAAGCGGGTCAAGTCCTGATACCGGTAGGGGCAGCAAGAAGTTCAAGACGAAGAAGGAACCATCACCGCCGGGCTTACTGAAAGAAGCAGGAGATGCGGAAGTGGAAGTGGAAGGCAACAAAGAGCAGAAGCAAAAGTTTATCGAGAAGTACAGCCACGTTGTTGATCAGCTCGTTCGGTTCACCTTTAACACTGTGAACACCACTGCTGCTGAACGCCAGGATGTTTGCAAGGCGGCTATTCTTTTCATGCGACGGGGGCCCAACGTCGCCCCCGGAGCCTTGCCTGTTGGATTCGCAGGAGTTGCGGGGCTGGCATTTGTGGGGGACCCTGCGAACGAACCCACCGAGATTCGATTCTCGGGGGCCCAGCAAGTTGCAAATTGGATCGCTGATGCACAAGCTCGTGGCTATGCTGCTGGAGTTGGGGTAGTCCGATTTACGGTTGAACTCACCTCAGACAATGGCGGTCACTGGTCTGCTCCTTTTGAAGTGTTGCGTTTTAAAGTTGTAATATTGTGGGATGGGAGATGCATTTTAATCTTTGGAGAAATTGAATTTTTGGCTTGCATTGTCTTTTAAAGATATCAGAGTCAAGTCCATGTACCTGATACAAGTGTTCGGAACTAGTTGCAGAATTGGTAGTTTGAGTCTTAGCAGATTCAGGATTGCTGCGTACTAGTATAGGACCGTATTGAATGAATCAATCGAATGATTCAATCACGATCCTTACCTCCAGCTTCATTAGAACGAGGCAAAGAGAGGAGCACCATGGTCTCAATCTTCATCAAAGAGTCCAAAAGAGGTGCGGAGAAGCCCTCCTTCGTACCTACTATGGTACCGGTACTGGAGTACCAGTAGCGGTAGGTGCTACCGGTACCGGTAGGTGCTAACGGTACCCGTACCAGGTACCAGTACGGCAGTGACCAGTGGCGACAAATGGCAACCGTTGGCAAAACCGTACAGTACGGTTCGTACTATGGGACTGCTTTTCGGAGGTTTTTATAGCCGGTGCGACCTACAGCGTAGCTACCGTAGCTGGCTCGTACCGGTACGGGAGAGTTTCGACGAGGACAGACTGTTTTAAAAGAGCTCGGATTATCGGATTTACTAGTAAGTGGCCGCTTCCTCTGTAATTGCCGTGACTCGACTCAACGCGCCAAACCCTTCCGGCAAAATTTTCTTTCTCACTCTTTGAAAGCAAGCAAATGTTCCTGATGGGAGGCCTGTCTCTTTTGTTGACAGTAACGGCCACCATGAGGAAGTAAGTGAATTTGGCTAATTGTGGTGTCACAAATTTTCAACCTGACAACTTTTTCCTCTAGACTAGCTAGCCACTGTGCACAAGAAACAGACACCATGCCTCCAGCCTCTTTTGAGTATCGTGATGTTGAATTGGGTCAACATGGTTCTCCGTCTTCCGTCCCTTCCTCCAACAACCAGGACCTGCAGATACAGCAGCAACAGCAACAACAACGCGTGAGATTTCAGCCTCCACCTTCCATCATCCATCCGGCCGGTTCCAGTGCCGAGTGTTCTTCCAGTATTGACACTCCTACATCCGCGAGCGATCGCCGCAAGGGAAAATGGAAGTCCATCAAGAAGGTGTTTCGAAAGAATCGACACCACCACAAGGGCACCCCAGCGGAACAAGAAGGTATCCTCAAACACGACGACATTAGGACTGCAGGGACCTTTGATACCGCAACAGTCACTGCCGCTTCCGCATGCAGTGAGGATCCTTACCAGCTTGTTCCGCCGTCACTCAATGTTGGCCCACCCAATCAAAAGTGGGGCACGGAGCGAGAAGCCATCCAAAGGAATCTTCCGGACTTGTGGGCCAAGGAAGCGAATGCCGGACGAAAGACGGATATTCGAAAAGTACTCGTGAAACAGGCGCAAGACAGCATTCGAAACCTTATGGAGTTCTCTCTTTGGCAGTGCCTCTTGGCCATATTACTCTATGTGGCATTTAGCGTCGGATGCTTCTCCTTTTGGTTGGAGGACTGGACCATGATTGACTCGACGTACTTTGCCATTGTCACATTCACCACCATTGGATACGGAGATGTTGTCCCCGACACGAAAATGTCACGAATGTTCACCTGCTTTTGGGCGCTCAGCGGTGTGGCCTGTCTCGGTATTGCCTTGGGAGTCTTGGGCTCCAACATTATCGAAGTGTCGACAAAGGAAGAGAAGAAGATCAAGCAAAAGCATGGCGACAATGTCATTTCCATGTTTGAAGGTCAAGAACCACCCGTGCTGGGCAGCAGGAGAGAGGATACAAGTAGCCTCGGGTCGTTTGGCGCGGAGGACTACTTACAGCAGTCTGACGATGACGATGATGACTCAGTAGAGGAACAATGTTGTTCGATTCCACCCAAGTTCATTCGATTATTCTTCCTCTACATCTTCCTTGGACTGCTCTTGGTTGGCATTTCAGAGACTGAAGATTGGACTTGGTCGTCAACACTGTACTACGGGCTCATTACAGGTAGGTTCCGGAATTTCCAAAACAACCGTTCGTTAGAAGCACCTCGTTTGCAGTAGCTCACACTACTTCCCGTTTCATCTCTTTCACCGTTCAGCCAGCACGGTGGGATACGGCGACTTGTCCCCCGCAACCGAAATGGGTCGAGTCCTGGCCATTGTCTACATTCCTGTAGCAGTTTGCGTCATGGGTTTTCTCTTGGACATTGTGGCCAACTCCATCATTAGTAGTCGCCGCAGAAAGGCACAGCAGTATCTGAAAAGCAAGGAACTGACATTGAAAGATCTTGAAGTGATGGACAATGACGGCGACGGCAGCGTTACACGGGCCGAGTTTCTCGAGTTCATGTTGGTCAGCATGAATCAGGTTGACCAGGAACAATTGGACAATTTGAACGAGCACTTTGACAGATTGGACAGTGACGGTTCTGGCGCCTTGGACAAGTATGATCTCCTCACCAAGGCGCGAAAGAAGCTTGCTTCTGAACGATCTCTGAGGCTTCGATATGTGAACTAATGTCTTCTTCCAAAGCGGTTCAAGATCATCGCAAGCCATGGTTAAACACCCTCTGTAAATACGAATTAGCTACAATATTATACATTACACCCTGCATTTTGCTATAGCAGCAAACTACGGTACGTGAACCGTATCTACAAGCTGAGCTGAATGCACAGTGCCTTGTTCCGTCAGGGTTCTTCTTCAATCACCTCAACCGATCGTCCCCCATATCGTCGAGAAGTTCATTGTATGCTCACCGGCGGTTGTCGCGGTGCGGTTGCGCTCGCTGCATCGTGTAGATTGAACTGTTTAGTGACCAAATCCTTGTTCCTATATTCATCTCGACCGAACCGCTGCAAGGTCCTCGCTTCAGTACTGGCTCTGTCTACAAAGTCTCTTTCAAAGCTCACCAGCGGTCGCCACGGTGCTGTTGGGCTCGCTGCATGGCATCGTGGACATACTCCGCTTGAGCGGCCATGCACTCCGCAAGGAAGCTTCGTGCTTTCTCTAAATCGTCCGTTCCAATGGCATTTGCGACGTCTTTGGCGGTAGAAGAACGGGTCCCTTCCAACGGGGACAGTCCTTCGCAGTCGGGACAATAGACCAGCTCAGCGGAGGCTTCCACTTGCAAAATATCCGCGCAACAGGGGCACGTGATGAGACGAGTCGGCTGCTCTTGAATCAGAGCGCGAAAGACATGTCGGACCCCCTTGATCAAGATCGTTTCTCCGCTCTCTGGCAATGTTGTCATTCGATCGTCGTGAACCGAGGACAGCCCGTGAGTACTATTAGTGTTCCGACTTGTAGGAGGCATCTCCATGATTGTCATCTCGGGAGCCAAGACACGACCCATGGAGGCTTCCCGCACAAGCTTGTGCGAGGGAGACGACCAGGAAGGCCGCCGCTCATGGTGGTCGTCGTGTTCTACCAGAGTCACGTAATCCTGCAAAGCACAGCCCTCGGAGTGGTGGCTTTCGCGGTTGCTGTCGTACATGGACGGATGATAATCCTGGACGGGATAGTCGTGGGACGCACCAGTGGCGTCGCGATCGTGATGTTCTATATCCAGTATGGCATTGCGTCGTCGTCGATCTGGTCGAGATACCACCGCTGGCTCTACTAGCATGTCTTGTTGCTGTTCGCGAAGAGAATGAGTGCTGCCTCGAGGCAGCAAACAATGATCGAACGAACTTGTCGAAAAGGCCGGCATGGACGCGTGAAGTCGTCGAGCCTGAATGTCATCGAGAATGGCCTGCTGTTTTGCCGGACATGCTTCCGCGGGACTACCATTATCCAACAACTCAAAATCAATCCGTGGCTCCTCCTCCTCTTGTGATGATAAGGATGATGAGCTGCGGCCTTTCTTCAAAAAGTTGCAGAGGAACTCTTCACTACTGGACGTGTAGTGTTTCTCAAATTCTTCAAAGTCTTGCAAGCTGCGCATGAAAGCTTGGTTCTCGTCGGAGGAGGAACGTCTTCCTGGCGAGTCGTCGTTTGTGAGACTACTGGTAAGGTTTCATCCAGCAAGTAAGTGAAATTAGTTAGCCACGAAAACAAAACGTGAGAGGACTGTGGACTATCTTAGCAAAAACCCGGAACACGATCGTCGCCCCGTACAGTGTTAGGCCCTCAGAAGAAACGTACCTAATGTCATTCATAAACTTTTGTTGAATGCTATCCAAGCTGCCGTCATCGTCGTCATCTTCTGTCAGTGTCATGGTAGTATCGTCGGTACTTGTGGTATCCCCTTGCTGTTGACGATGCTGCCCTTTGTTTAGTTTCTTATCCCCACCGATCGTCCCCGCACTGGAATGCCCCGAGCATCCCGACATGGACGGGATGGTGGTAAGCTGTGGTGCAACACGCCGTGACCGACGGGGCTGTGGAATGCAACGCAGCTTCATCTTTTCGTAGTCTCGGTCATGGTTGGTCATGGAGAGGGACATGGTCTTTTTGCCTTCTGGTCGGCACGGCGGAAGACGCTGGGAATCATCGTGCTTGGATAAGGAAGGGTGTTCCGCTGTTCCTCGTTGCCGTGAGACTCCTAGTAAAGAAGATGGCGTCATGAAATTGTCTGAATCGTCGTTCTCGGATAGGAGATCACTTTTGTTCTTGCGGCACTTGGCGAGAACCGGAACCGTCGTCGCGCGCTTCCGCGGAGAGTTGTACTTTTTGGTGGTGGTCATGATGGCAGTAGAGTCCGACTTGCGGCGACGGCCATCACGCGCTTGATTGGATTGGTGGTGGAATGACGAGGATACATGCGGAGCGACACCATCTGACTTGCGACGCGGTTGGAACTCTCCTTGTTGCTTGAGCGCGCCGTAGAGAGACAATCCCGTTGTGGAAGGGGAGTGCAGCTTGTCGTAGGAATGATGATGTTCCTTGTTGTGTTCCAGTACGGAAGTGTTGTTGTTGTAGGAGGAGTGACAGTCATGATGATGATAGGCGTAGATCTCGTCTTCTGGTAGCTTTTCTTCCTCAAACTTGGTCTTCTTGTCCACGCGATAACTACTGGTGTTCCGATTGCTGCTGCTATAGCTTCCGCTAGCCTCGTTGTTGACGACGCCATGGTAGTAAGCAGAACACTTGGATGCCACCTCGTCAAGAGAGGAAGCGTCGCCACTGGGCTGATGCATCAGACTTGGTTGCCGTTGGTAGCAGCTGTTGTTGTTCCGATCGAGGAGGTACTCCTCCTCGTGACTACTGCCAAGAATGGCCGGAGCCGAGTCATCATTCGATGCTAATGCCCTACCAACCACCACAAGATCATCCAAATCACTGAGCGAATGATGATACTGATGGAGATCACGACGATGGCCAGGAAGACTTGGCATTATCTCTTCGAGGGGATACTGCGGCGCCGGTTGTTGCGAGAGAGCCGTCGAGATCATTGTGCGGACCGACACGGACGAGATGCTGCTGCTATTGGAATTCGCCCATTCCAGCGCTGGTGGTGGATTCATGACGGGTCGCATGGTTGGAGGACGATCCTCCTCCGATGGGTAGTTGTCAAACAAAAATCGCGCCATGGTCCTGCTATCTCTGTTATCTCTGCCTTTGTCTCGCCGCAACTAATTTATGGCTGCTTCTCGTATATCCCCAAAAGCTTATTACGCCACGCCGAATGGATCTCTCGATGAGGGACTGGAAGGCACATTGTACTCACCAAGGAAGCTCCATGTGACATGTGGCTAGGTCTCGTGGCATCTGCGGAGTCACAGTGAAGTACAAGCTGCTGTGACTCGTGGCACTTGAACGACGCACCATTTTAGATAACAACCTGGCTCTGGTCTGGAATTGGGGGGAGACTCAAAATCAACTCCCGCGATATGTGTCGATCCTACCCAAGATGCCGTACTTTTTCTACATGGTAGCTTCTGCTCGTGCTGTAACAAGACGCGTTCCCTTTTCAAGTTACAGTAGGTCATCCTCATAACTTCCAAGGGCTCTTCCAAGTTCCAACTTCCAAGCGAAAAGGAAAGAGAGAAAGCAGTGGCTACGTGTCCCGGCACTGGTACCTGGTACCACCTGTTTGCTGTGTTGAATCTTCAATCAAGGGCAACTCATCAGCTCTCGTTACCTTTTGGTGCAGCCAAACACACTCCCAAAAAGAAACAAACATGTTCTTGCTTCCTTCGTAAGCGCAATGGTCAGCGGTCTTCTGTCTGGTCGCTTTGAAAGCACGCAACCTCCTCCGTAAACACAGCCGTCAGTACTTGTCCTGCTTCCCAAACGAGCGCTCAAGGTGCTACGGCACGGTACCGGTGTCTATCCGTACCGGTACTATGCAGCCTGCCTCTTATGTTTCCTGTTTTGTTGCAAGATGGCTGGGCTGTTCCTACAATACTATCGTGCTTTCTCAGCGGTTGTGCAAATAGCTTCCTTATGCGTGCATTAGGCTCTATGAATATGAATGGGAGAACCCACGAAGTGATAGCGGGGTCCTGGATGGGACAGGGCAGAACCTAGCTCGTTCTGAAGAAACCAGGTCATGTGTTTGTGTGTAGGTGTGTAAATCTCATGTACGTGTTGCTCGTTTGTTTATGCATCCATCGTTTCAGAATTCGTTCCTCCGTCGTCAGCACGAAGCGATAAAAGATCGGCAAGCATTTTCGTCAATTGGTCCGGTTTGCACGGCAATGGCTTCAATATGAAATCATCGGCGCCAGCCTTGACGAATCTCTCACGAATGTCATTGGCCGAGAGACCGCATATTACCGACCGAATGCCTCGGGATCGCAGCTGTTGGATGGTTTCCGTTCCCAGCAGCTGCTTGTTGACGCTCGACATGTACATATCCATAAATATCAAATCGTAGCTTTTGGAAGCACACATTTCCAATGCCGTTTCTCCACAGGACGCCTCTTCTATGCACCACGATGGTACGGCACGCTTCGTCGCACGAACAAAAAGTTTTCGAAGCATGGCGTCGTCGTCTGTAAAGAGGACCGAAAGACCTTGCGGAAGTAGGCCTTGCGGGGCAGCCGCGGGGGGCTTGTCAGATGGCGAGGAAACCAAAGGAGATGGCTGTATAGTACTCGAAGATGGGGCAAGGCTTGGTTCACTCGGCGGCACCATGGGAGCGGCGGGAAGGACCGGGGTACTCTTTGAATCCGCCTCTCCTTCTACTTCGCTAGATGCGGGCGAGCTGGATTTGCTGTCTTGCATTTCCGATATCCGAATGGAATCATCCAAGAGTCTAACCCCTGGCATAGCAGTGCCCTCAACAGAAGCCCTTGTAGTTTCGGCCATGGTGGCAAAGGTATCGTCATCCTTGCGCATGGTCTTCGAAACAGCAGTATCAATGTCCAGAGGAGCGGCATTGACTTCCACCACAAACCGGGCTCCAGGAAGTCCCTTCAAAGAACTGTGATAGTCTTGATCCAACCAAATATCACCGTCCATCAAATGCATGAGTTTCTTGCAGAGACACAAACCCACTCCCGTGCCCTGACTGAGCAAATCCAAACTTTCTTGGTACTTGTCAAAGATAGTTTTGCGTTTCTCCTTGGGAATGCCTGTACCGGAATCTTCGACATAGATACGGCATTGATTCGTTACAGGGTCCACTTCAGCCCTCAGACGAACGTATCCATGTTGCACAAACTTGGTAGAGTTGCGTGCCAAATTGAGAACAACTTGCTTCAGGCGAATCTTGTCACTCATAATGACCAAATCCGTGGGATCACACTCCACCAGAAGTTGAAAGTTGGAAGCACGATTGTACAATATCGACGCGACGGGTTGCAAGATATCGCGAAGGACATCCGTGGGTGCCATGTTGATTTTGATTTTGCCACTGGATGCTCGATGGGTATCCAGCACTGTCACGAACGGGGCGAAAGGGAGGGTTAGACGACGAATCAATCCGAGCACTACAGTGTGCGGTACGGCGAGAAAGTTGGAACGTACTGGACCGTAAAAAGTCATTGATAAAGTTCAAACTGGAGTTGACCACGCGCAGATCATTGCACACATCTTGGCGTGTTTCAGCATCCTCCAGCAACTGCTTGGGATCATCCATGACAGCGGATGTGACAAAGGAACATGCCGTCATGGCTACGGCGAGCGGGTTTCGGACCTCTATCAAAACAAATAAATGTGTGAGCCTGGTGCATGAACACACAAAGATGTTCCAGACGTGTCGTACGGTGTTCCTTACCATGAGACATGAACTCGTTGAGCTCTCGCTCGGCCGAGGCGGCACGTTGGGCATTGGTAATGACTTTTTCCATCATGATTTCTTGTCGCCTTTCCACTAGATACGAAAAGAGCACAAACAAGACAGACGCCAAGACAAATGCCGCCACAAAGGCCATCATGAACCCCACCGGCTCGTTGGTGACAAATTCATCGCGGGTTTCCACCGAAGGATAGACCCGCAACGTGTATTCGACCGAGTCACTCAACGACACGGATGTGTAGGGTCGATTCCGCGGTCCCGCCCGGGCGTCCAAGTAGGAATGAATGCTCTCGGCGTATTCGTAGGCATCAAATGATGGATCGTGAAAGTCCCCAAACCCCAAAAACGTGGCCTGCGGTCCGTCGATTTGAAAGGAAAAGAATTGATTCAAGGAATTCTGTACGACGCAAATGATACCCTGCGGTGCTCCGTGTGCCGGTAAGAGATTGGAAAACAGCACTTTCCAATAGATGCTGGTGGCCAAGACGCCTTTGACGGATCTGGATTCCGAGGAGGCGAGTAGGGAATCAAAGACAGGATAAGTCAAGTAGGTACTGGGACCATTGATTAAGCTTTCCGTGTCTTGACGGTATTGGGAAAGCTTGAGATTCTTTTCTTGACCGGCCTTAAAGTAATCACTTGGAGGTACCGAGGCTGTATTGATGAGAGCCTTTTGTTCGCGCGTCATGGTCCCAATGAGGTCCGGAGCCAAGATGGGTAGCTTGGCCCAATTGGTGTTGAGGGTCTTTTGCTTGGCATGGTTGATGGGACTTCTTTGCCTGTGGTACGTATAATAAAGCAGAGTAAAGGTGGGGTAAGTGTGCCGAGGAGGAGGAGTAGAAAGCAAGGAAAGGAGGAAGATTTGACTCACCACAAGACCATGAAGGGTCCCGCTCCCACGGAATCATCCGAGGGCACCCCTTTTTGGTTACTAAAGATTTTTGGATGGTATCCTGTCCCATCGTCTAGAATGGTCACCCCAGACAAGTCCTGCTTGGGAGCCTGTACCGGTACTTTGGTGGCGTTCTGGTTGTTGGAGGTACTAGTAGTATCGACGTGAAACTCTTCATCCTGCAAGGTTCGATACCGTTGATCCCTGACAAAGGAGTCATCAATCTGGAATCGCTTGTCCCCGGCATAGTCTTCCCAATCTTCTCGTTGCAAGTCTGTCACAAAGGGCATCCAATGCACAATGTGACTGCCCGATACGGACCTTAGATGAGAACCAAAGAGTTCAAAGTCGGGTACCGTAACGTAGGGAAAGCTCAGATTGTGTTGGACGGCATAGGACGTAATGTAGCTGGAGAGCGTCGTCGAAGCTTGCAGGTTCTTCTCCACTGTGCCATGAAACTTGTCCATGATTTCCAAGGCGGCATCTTCAAACAACGTCGAAAAGGTGGCTTCTTGCGCGTTGCGGGTATACAAAAAGACCGAGGCGGCCACTACAGCGCCAGTGACCAAGAGCAAGCTCAAAAAGCAGAGCCGCAGGCCGTGAATGGCTCGAGTTTGCCGGCGAGCCAGTCGTCGCATCGATACCTTTTCGGACTGCAAGTCGCTGTAGTCGGAGCTCATGTTCTCATCAATGTTATTGTCCGACATCTTGTCTGTCTCGGAGGTTGTGGCTTTGGTGGCGTTCAATTTACTCAGTGCGGACAGCATGGTCTGGTTCTGCTTTGTTTGTAATTGCTAGCTATCTGGTAGTACTTCTTCTGCGGTTCGATACTATTAGGTGCGGTACCTCTGTGAGACTGGGGGCGAGTTTGGCTATTGGTCGCTCTTCGAGTGAAGTGATGCAATTTTTTTATTGCGAAGGACCCTCGCACGGAAGCGAAGGATTTGAAGCATGGGCTGTACGGTACTAGCTAGTACTTGTACCATGGCAACTTTCTTCAACTTGATAGTTGATCTTTTGCCCAATTTAATTAAAGGACTATGATGATTCGGGTTATGACTCAATTCAAGTTCCCAAGATACTTATAAAGGCGAGCCAACAATAATTGCATGGCTTTTCTCTACGTACTCCTTTGTAGTGGCTTTCTAAAAGCTATGCCCTTTTTCTTCATGCGGAACTAGTTGCCAGCTGTCGTCACAAGACCCAGTGTCAACAGAGCGTGTAAAAGGGGAAAAGGTGTTGAATCAGGTTGAAGTCTTAGGGTTAGAGAAGAAACCTAGTAACCTTGTGTAGGGTTAGAGCTTCTCATAATGTATCCATGTTTCAAACAGCTGGAACCTTCCCACCGTTGAAGAATGACGAGGCCCTAGAAAAGATCGGCATCATCATCATGCATCAACCAACCAGGCCTCAGGATCCAGGATGCTATCTGCTACCACTTCTCTACATACATGCATTCTGTAGTAATTGTTGTGTGAGAAGAAAGAAAGAAAGAAAGAGAGACAATGGCACCCAGCAGTACGAAATCCCTCCACACTCCCCTGACCTACGCGGTGGCTGCTTGGGGTAGCATTGCCGCCACAACCTGTTTGATCCGATGGCACAAGCGTCGCTCCATCAAAGCCCGTGAAGGACGGGTGGCACAAAATATGGGGTTAATGCCTCAAGTCCAAAATGTCGTGGATGCCCTGGCATGGCGAGCGGCCAATACTCCCAACGATTTGGCGTTGGAAGCGGCCGATGGAACTGCTCAGTACACGTGGGAAGAGTATTATCAGCAAGTCCAACAGTTTGGCCGATCGCTCTTGGCCATGCCCAAGAGTGGCAAGCAATGTGGAGTTGCCATCCATGCTTTTAATGAACCACGATGGTTCTTTGCTGCCATTGGAGCATTGGCGGCCGAATGGACCATTAGTGGTATTTATCTTACCAACACGTATCCCCAAGCCGCTCATGTCCTCAAGACATCGGCGGTCAAAGTGTTGGTATTGGAATCACAAGAACTATTGGATTCCACGTATGCGACGGTCTTGACGGATTTTCCAGAATTGACGGTAGTACTCTTGCAGGGTGCTGCTAGTATCAGTACGGGAGGAAAAGATCGTGTCGTGACCTACGAGGAATTTTTAAAAGCCAACAACAACAATACTACCACGCTCAAAACCCCAAAGAGCTTGGATCCCGACACGGTCATTACCAATATCTTCACGTCGGGTACCACGGGAAATCCCAAAGCGGTGGAATTAACTCACATGTGCGCCTATTCGGTCTGTGCCATGATGCATTCGCGGATCCCGCTCGATACCACCACCAAAGTCGTCTCCTACTTGCCATTGAGTCATATTGCTGCCATGGGGATTGATGTCTTTTCCTCCATCTTTTGTGGCGCCAGTGTCCATTTCGCCGACAGCAATGCCTTGCGAGGCAGTCTCAAGGATACTCTTTTACGAGTCCGACCCACACTCTTTTTTGGAGTCCCTCGTGTGTGGGAAAAAATGAGCACGGCCATGCAGCAAAAGGCCGCCGAATCCTATGCCAAACCCGTCACGGGTGCCATTCTCAAATCCATTGGAACGGCCGCCAAGGCCGTTGGTAGGGCTTGGTGGAGTTCCACCACACCGGAATGGGTCAAGTGCGGCTTTTTGGTCGTGCCCTTTGGCTTTTTCAAAATTTTGGCGTACAAAAAGGTCCGGCGAGGGTGTGGCTTGGATCGATGCCGATTGCTCTTTACGGGCGCCGCTCCCTTGCCAACCGATACCTTGTGGTATCTTCGATCGCTCGATATGCCACTCTTGGAAGTCTTTGGAATGTCCGAGTCCACGGGGGCCATTGCTGTTTGCGGACCCAACGACTTTGATCGACCCCTCGGTTCCTGTGGGGCAGCCTTGCCCATGGGACAGTTGACCATTGCGCCCGAGGATGGTGAGATTCTCTGGAAGGGACAGAATAACATGATTGGGTACAAGGGTCTACCTGCTGCCACCAAGGCCACCTTGAATCCCGAGACTGGCAATCTGCACACTGGGGATATCGGCAAGGTTGATTCGGACGGATACGTCTACATTACGGGACGCAAAAAAGACCTCATCATTACGGCGGGAGGAGAAAACGTGGCTCCCACTCCAATTGAAGAGGCCATCATGTCCCTCTTGAATGGCAAAGCCGGCCATGTTGTGTTGGTGGGTGATCAACGAAAGTTCCTGACCGTGCTGATTGCCCCCACGGAGAATGGCACAATGCCAACTCAAGAACAGGTCGAAGCGGCCATGAAGGAATACAATACCAATCATGCCAAATCACGGGCTCAACGGGTGCAGAAAGCACATGTGTTGGAGTCCCCATTGGACGTTCAGACGGGAGAGCTGACACCAACCATGAAGGTGAAGAGAGCCTTTGTGTTGGAGAAATTCTCCAAGGATGTCAATGCCATGTATGAAGATGGATCCTCCAAGCTGGTTGGGTACACGAGCATGAACATTGGAAATCTAGCCTCGGCAATCTAATGTAACCGGTCCAATGGTGCTTCCGCGTCTCGTCTTTGTGGATTCTACATCATGAATGCATAACTTGATTCTCAGACAATAATACTCTAGCTAGATCTTGAAAAACAGACACAAATTGTTTACAACAGTCACGATATCCTTGGCTAGCTAGCTTGTTTCGTCCCTCGACGTGGTTTGGTGGATAGCTGCGACGAGTGACGATTCAAGTGTCCTGGGTCCGCCATCCAACTTTGACAACACCAGTAGCTTTTCCAAATAACGCTCAAGCACCCACACTTTCTAATGTGATTTGTGTTCATAATGACGGATCTGAGATTACTCTCCTTCTAGCTAGAAGTCAGAATAACCAGCTGCAAGTCTACATGATGGCACTACAAGTCACCTTTTTCGTCGTCAATGCTGTTCCTTTTTAGTTTCCCTGTACTTCTTGACGATTCTCTGTCCGTCATAACCCGCCGGTAGTACCGAGCTTGCCTGTGAGCTCCAACGTGGCGCTCCCATGTTGGATGCTGACTGTGGACCCATAGCTCGTTCCAGTATAGCCCCAGCTGATGGAGGCCAAACCCGAAGGATGACCCGACCCAAAATCATAGAGGCAGGCACTGTGCCGTAGTTGCGAGAATCATTGGAGTTCATGCTATTGTCTCCTTCGAGCCAAACATGTCCGTCAGGAACCTTTTTGAGACGTTTCCGTTGTCGTGCTGTGGCTCTCGCAGTTCGTCCTAAAAAGTGTGATGCTGTAAACTGGCTTCGTTTCAGAATGATTTCATCTCCTGGTAGACCAATGACCCGCTTGCAGACTGTGCCAGGTTTTAATGGATTCTCTGCAACAACAATGTCTCCCACGGAAATGCCCGTTCGTATATTGCTGAATAATCGAGTCCATTTCCCCTCTTGGGGCATTTCATTGATGGGTATGTACGGTTGATGCCATTCACTTGGATTGGAGTGTTCCCGTTGCAGTTGCCTGGCAGATTGAATTCGTTCCTGGGTGGCACAACCGCCTTGCATCCCGTATAACTTGGGTGTGATACGTTCTACCAGTATAATCTCTCCGAATGACTGCATTGTGGGTAGCATGGATGGTCCGTCACACATAACCAAAAAGAATCCGTATTCGTTGATAAAATAGTAGCATCCATAAGCCAGTGCCAATCGGTAGAGCAAAATGCCAGAATCACGAGCCATTTCTTGGCATTCTTTCCAGGTCAAATCCTTGATCCCGTTTCGAATTTCTCGTAGCTCTTGAACCATATCATCTTTCCATCCATTCCAGAAACCTTTGTCGTTGTTTTGTTCTCCTTTTTGACTGAGGCGTCTGCCTTTAATGTTGTGTTTTCTCGTTCGTTGTTGGGGTATCCGCCTTGGAAGCAAACTCGAGTTCCTCAAGCTACCTGTGGCATGACGCCGAAACGGCAATGGAAATCTTGTAATAGTTACTGATGATAATCGAGAGATGGGACGATGGTAACGGGGTAACAGCATCCTCGACATAAACATCATGGCTGCAGATACATGTAGATGTGGTGCGGTGCTGCCCGCAATGAAACCATTGGCTGTTGGATCGTTGCATCGATCGTTGGATCTTCGATGAGAAAAGTGCGAAAAAGCAAAGTTTAGCCTTAACCTCAACGTAAATCAGCAAAGCAGCAAGCAATGACGTCCGGAATGGATACCGAGTTGGTCACACTGGTCAACTTGAAGCCACATCATCGTTTCCATGCTCACTGGCGTCCCATCCTCCAATCACCATCGCCTCACGCCACACCTTTTCCTCTTTCGAAGCAAATCAGAACCCTGCACAGCTCCTTGCTCTTGCCACTTTGTGTACTCCAGCGGTGTGATTACGATCACAAACACAACAATTTGCCGTCACCAAAAAAGATTCGTCAGTAGTCAGGTTTAATTAAAAGGAGATAACCATGTGCCAACCAAGCAGTATGAAGGATCAAGTCAAGCTACCAAAAGAAGATGATGTTCCCCCGAATTTTCTGGCAAAGAGATGGGTGGGCTTCTACCATGCAGTTCCTAGGATAAACTTTCCCTTTACCGAACTGGATATTTCCATTTCCCTCTGCAGTGCAGTCTTCCTCACGGTGGTGCGATATACCATTCTATTTCTCATGAGGACTCAGTTGGACTGGCCCAAGGATGACATTTTGACTGTTGGTTCCCTCGCTGCCATTGTCCACTCCTTGATTCTGGTTCCAGGTCTGGGCGTGGCGCTCACGTCACAGCCATATCAGCCCACAGCCCATATCTCGACATATCCACAATGGTGGCAAGATCTCGTTGACGCGCTGCTGCAGTTCTGTACAGGGTACATGGTCTATGACACGTGCACATCCTATCTGATTTCCAAAGGACCCTTGAATCTCCAAGGAGCCGATTTTCTTTTCGTGGGACACCATATTGTCACAACCGTCTACATGACCCAGTGTCGAGTACTCCAAGCAGGACATACATCTGCCATGATTTGGTACGTTTTTGCAATGGAATGGACGCAACAAAGCTAAAAAACTTGGCAAAGATGGAATTGTCTTGCGCCCGCTGATATTGGCTTCTCTCACTTACACTTGCATTTTTGATTCGATTCATATGGTTTAATATTGTTATCTTCTGACAACAGCATGTTTTGGGGGGAGTTTTCCAATCCCTTTCAAAATGGTACCTACACTCTTTCTAAGGCTATGCAGTTGCCCTGCTGCAATGGTGCTTTCACGCAGCAACTCCATTCTGTTATCCAGTTCTTCTTTGCTCTCACCTATTTTGGGATTCGAGCCATTATTGCTCCCGTCTACTTTGCCCACGTCACGTACTGTTTGCTATTTGCAAACACAAGGACAAATATCCCCTTGGTGACTCGAATCTTTTGGATAGTGATGATTTGGGGAGTTGAGGCGGGAAGTTATGCTTGGATTGTCAATTGCTTTTACATGCTTCAGTCATATGTTGGGATGACACCTGCTGGGGAATTTACCAACGAACTATAGATCCGCCGAATCACCTCTAGTATACAACAAAACCACACTGAAAGGAACAACACAAACAACATCTCTCACATTCTGCTTGGGTATTAGAAGCACTAGAAAAACTTATTAGCATTTCTATCCTGTTGTGCATTGGCAGCTTGTGGTGTTGCGGCTACACACATATTTTGCAACGACCACAATGCAGCAGTGACTATTGTCGTGGTCATTCAGTAATGATTCGATTCAAATAAATGTTGATGTGAGGCTACAGGATGAGCTTGAAGAGTTCCTCAGAAACTGCTCATTGGCAAAAATCGCCCAACAAGATTTCATTCCTACACCAGAATTCTATCATTGCCCGGTGCTAGCTACTGTAGCAACTTGTGGCATTGCGATCGTGACGAAGGTTTGTGATCCAATAAGTATATTAGTTACATTGAAACGCTGGGGCGGTAAACCGAATCTCTGGAGTGAGGGTGGAAATTATTGGCTCCTACCCTAATAAAGCTGCAGCTAGAGCCATCAAGCAAATGGTGGCTGGCAATAAAGTTGCCAGCAAGCTACATTCCATTTTAATATTGAAGATCGTCAGCTCCTGGGATGAATTCGGTGATGAAGACGGGGAAATCGACCTCACGTTCTTGGAGTGCCTTGCCCAACTTGTACAAATGCACCACGGCGGCTTCGACTTCCTTGGGTCCAGCGCACCACAAGTCAACTCTCTGACACATGAGCAAAGCATTCTTTGCCCGTTCAAATTCCTTATCGGGTCCACTGGTGAAGGTAGCCTCTAGTTCCTCACTGGAGTCCTTCAAGCTAAAATAGGTTGCCAGTTTGGACTGAACCTCTGGATCATCTCTCCACCCAGGTTTCTCTTCGTCCAAAAATGGCTTTTCCGGGTCAAATCCTGGAATGGAGAATCGTTCCACTAGCAATTTCTCCCAGGGGAATTTCATGTAATCCTGGGCCGCCTCGACACGAGCTTGACTAATGGTGCCATTGGCATCACGGAATTTATTTTCTTGGACCATGAATCCCAACAAATGTTGCGTGGTCCAATCCAACTGTGTCGTGACAGCCGGCATGGCGTTGTCCGTGGTGCGCATCAAGAGAGGCATCTCTGGATTCAACAGCTTGAGCTCTTCGTAGTTCTCCACATACCAAGTCCTGATGGGTGAGAAGCAAGCAAGCAAGCGAAGAGAGGAAAATCAGAAATCCAAAAGCATCACAATCAGATCCTCCGAGCTGAGGAATCTCCAATACTCCGTCGAACTCCTTCTTCTCCTACGTGCTCACTATGATAGTAGCTAGGAACGACCAAAGGAATCGACAATGACAATCGCGATCATCATCAGCACTTACATCACTCCTTTGGAGGATGGACTCTTGGGACAAGCGAAGAATCGCAACGCCGGAAGATGTCTCGATAGCCCTGCCTTCCACGACATGGTTTCCTTTTCTTCTGCTACGAATAAGGGACTACTATCTTTTCAGTGGTGGTTTCAAGAGTGCTCTGTGGCTACCGTATCGGCCGTCGGCTGTTGGCTTGTGTGGCGTCATGGCCGTCGGATGTCGGCTGCTGCGATCGTCGCAGTCTTTAACCCTAACTCCAAGGGAAATTTAAAGCAAAAGCTAGCACAGCTGATCAGACATATTAAAAAATAGGGTTCAGGGTTTGTTCCATTTTTGCCGCCTTTTTTTGTCATTGGCCTGGTTTGCGACGTTGGGACGGTCCGGATCACGTTCCTTTTTCGCTGGCGGCAGAAGAGCTGAGCAAGAAGCAAGGTATGCATCACTTTTCGAGCTGCTGTCATCATAGTTTGGGACTAGAAGAACAATAAAGGTTCTTTTGACAATGGATCCAACAAGTATCTCCAATAAGCGTGCCTTGGCACTTGACGACGATGACGATGCCGGGAAACCATCCAAACAACCAAAAAGAGTGGAAAAGGCTGCTGAACCGGACGCCTGTCTGTTCTCCAAAGAAGACATCTGGGTCAACAACATCCTTTCTTTCGTGGGCATGGGAGAGCGCGCCTTTATCGGCAGTGTGAACAAACAAATGAAAGACTTTTACCAACAGTATTGTGCCACGGTTGAAGACCCTCCTACAGTCTATCTGGACAACCTGAGCACCGACCCAAAGAATGATGACACGCGGTTGGCCGAGCCTGCTGACACCTTCTATGGTAATGTCTTTGCCAATTTGGAGTGTGCCGAGTACTGGGAGGCCACCAACGAGATGACACAAGATAACCGCGATCTAGCGTGTCATCAGGCGGCCAAATCAGGTATCCTCCGAATCGTTCAGTGGGCTTGCGAGAAGAACCCCGGCTTTCAAGATGAGATTACTTGTCAGTATGCAGCCGGAAATGGTCATTTGAAAGTTCTGCAGTGGCTGCACGACAACAACTTCCCGTTGGAGGCAGCAACACGCAACAGTGCTGCCGAAAATGATCAATTGGAAGTCTTGAAGTGGCTGGATGAGATTGGTTGTCAACCCGACGAAAAAACAAGCAGTGTGGCTGTGGCATGTGGATCTCTGGAAGTTGTCAAATGGCTCCATGCAACCCAGCGTCCATTGGAGGAAGACCTATACATTACGGCTGTAGAACATGGCCAATTTGAGGTCCTTCAATTTCTGTGTGAAAAGGAATTCCCATGGGATGAAAACATTTGTTCCATTGCAGCCATGAATGGAGACATTCATATTTTGAAGTGGGCTCACAAAAAGGGATGTCCCTGGGATGAGAACACTTGTTGGAAGGCTGCCTTTTCTGGGCAGTTGGATACTTTGAAATATGCTCACAAAAATGGATGTCCTTGGAACGAAGAAACCTGCACAATGGCAGCTAAACATGGACACCTTGATCTTCTGACATGGGCTCGTGAAAACGGCTGTCCATGGGATGAAGAGGTATTTTATGAAGCCGCTCGGAAAGGTCATCTGGATGTGCTCAATTATGCTCATGACAATGGATGCCCCCCTAATGAAGATACCTGCTTAGCTGCAGCGCTGGTTGGACAATGGGAGACCCTGCAGTGGGCCCATGAACATGGTTTCGCTTGGGATGCAGAAGTATGTGCTGGGGTAGCACTCGCAGGGAATCTGGATATACTCATGTATGCTCGTGACAATGGTTGTCCTTGGGACGAAAAGACTTGTGCATCTGCAGCGATGGGTGACCACTTGCATGTCTTGAAGTGGGCACGTGAAAACGGCTGTCCCTGGGATGAAAGAACCTATGCACATGCGAAATCCATGAAACATTCGGAGGTTCTGGCCTGGGCTGTGGCAAACGGTTGCCCACAAGACGCTGTAGCAGAGTAGATGTGATTAACTCGGATTAGGTGAACTCGAATAACCCAGCTTCAATCTTATTGTGCACGTTCCAATGACTATCTTGCTAGCTCCCACACTTGACGTTTGTTGCAAACAACTGCTCCTAGAGTTGAAGGTTGCGAATGCTTTGCCTAGTACCGTAGCCAGCCGTTGCTGGTCTTTCCTTCTCGAATTTGTTTCGAGGGCCAGCCCGCTTATGTAGGCAAATGCGATCCATGGGTTCAAGTGTACCGGTATGCGCCAGGTCGACACTTTGGGGCACCCTGTGTATGTAAGATGGAACCACAACCACTGGGCCGTAGCTGGCTGGCTGGTGGTGATGATGCCTTGTTTGCTTGCCCCTTGCTGCCGAAGATTCCATTCGTTCGTTCCTTTGGCTGCCGCTTGGTTGGAGTGATTCTGCTTCTCCCACTCTACCGCACGCTGCACTATTAACCAAGTCTGGAGACAATGGCCTTTAACTCCCAACTGTTCCCAAGACACAGGGTGTCTGTATCCCGGGCCCATTTGCGGAGTTTCTTTTCAATGGCCTCGGCCACCCGTTCTTGAAAGGCAGTCATCATGGCATGATAGACAATGGGTTTGCTTGCCAATAGGGGATCCTGCGGAATGGCTTGGCATGGTTTTGTAATGAAAAAGGCACACCAATCGGCGGCACAAGAGTCGCCGAGCTTGCGAGCGCCACTACCCGTCTTGTCATAGGCAGTGGTCAATCCAGCGCCACTGCGCAACGAGTCATCAAAGAGATCAATTTCCGGCAGTGGGCCATCTGGCTTTCCGTCTTCGCCATTGACCTTTTCCAAAACAGCAGTGCTCACATTGGCACCAAGACCGTTTCGGTCGTCTTCATCGAGAGAATCGGTTGGGCTTTCGCTGGGGATGGCACTGGGTGACTCACTCGGAGATATTGACGGGGAAACCGAGGGATCAAAACTGGGGGATGCTGACGGTGACAACGAGGGTTCTATGCTCGGTGACATGGAAGGAGCTCCACTCGGTTCAATGGAAGGGGCGCCACTCGGTTGAATGCTGGGGGGTGCACTCGGGTATGCGCTGGGATCTATACTTGGGGCGGCGCTGGGGTGTATACTTGGTGATGCGCTGGGACCACTGCTTGGTATAGAGCTGGGAGAACCACTAGGCACTTCGTATTCATAGTACATGTCTTCCAAGACGTCTTTTTCGGTCATGTGGGGGAAAGCCTGATCGTATTGGGAGTCTGTGGCTACTGGGGTATCGCCATTGGCCCACTTGGCATCCGCTCCTAGCTTTTCAAAGGCCAAGAAAAAGTTGTGAATGGGGAGTCCATCCAATCCAACCAGGACGTCAGTCTGTACTAGTGAGTGCAGCAACGCTTCAATGATACTAGTCTCTTGACTACTACAAGGCGTCAAGGTATTGTCGGGAAAGGTTGCCTGCAACTGGACGCTGTAGGTATCGCAGACTTCCAGACCAAACGTGTTTGCCACCAATAATAGAAGGAGGGACGATAGCAACAACCAACTGCAGGTACCTCTTGACGATATTCTTGAGTGGTCCATTGTGGATGGTAACGCTTTCCCTGGGTTTTGGATATTGTGTGTGGTCCTCTGTTGATAGAAACCGTGCTACCTTGCGTGACAATCAGAAGTGATGATACTCACTCGGTCGTCACAATGGGACTAGCTAGTCTGTAATGCCCGCTTAGATTTGGAGAGGGCAACGAAGGCTGGGTGACTGTGCAATGCGCCCAACCGGTTTATCTTCCTCGACTTGTGCAATTGGGGCAAGAAGGATGATCGATCTTGGCTTCATGCCCTCTTCGTTGTCTACCGGTACCCTTGGTTGCATTTTGTTCCATTTGGTGGGACCAGTTGTGACTCTGTGATGGTAAGCACTTCTCGGCAGTCGTGCATGGCACAGGAGAAGATCAGCCATAAATGATCTCAGAATCTGGATTAACACTGGCAGTCACTGGCATAGTTAAGACAGTTTCCAGATTGTTGTATCTAAGTAGAGTACTCAAGGTTTTACTAGGTCATGTATGCTTTGTCATACTGGTACGTACGGAGTCCCATTTTGTAAATCTCAAAGACCGCGACCTGGTTTCGAGCACGAATGATCGGAGATCATTCACGGACAATCCTGACTCAGAATATATTTATTTATTTATCTGGGATCTGCAACCTCGACGATCCAGATGCGACCAGAGACTGTTGCAACAGACTCGACTCGACTCCTCGAGCAGTGCTGAAGTAGTGCGGACAAAGCAGCGTACTGATTTCTAATCTGTCTGGATAGAAGAGAAGAAAGGAAGGGAAAGCGCAAGCAAAAAACTTTGGTTGGTCTTGTTCATACCAAGGGTATCCAAACTGCTTCCACTCGGCTTTGTCACGGACAAACAAACACACAAACACACGGATCGAATCAATCCATCGACCCTCCAAACAACTCCACAATGCCGATTGACGATTTTGAAAGGATCAAGAAATCTCTTCCTTCCAAGGGATTTTCCAACGCCAAGAACATTCTGGATGACTGTGATCGTCCAGCCTGTGAGGATACCGCATCCGCATTGTCCGCTGCCTTGAAACACGCCTCCAAACAAAAGTCGCCAAAATCAAACAGTACTAGCACCATTAGTAATTGTCCACCCACGAAAAATGCACTGGGAACCAATTCTTGGAGTTTGCTCCATTCCATGGCAGCCTGGTATCCCGAACGACCAACGCCCTCGGAGCAAACTATGATGCAACAATTCTTTACCAGTCTGGCCAGGTTCTATCCATGTACCTGGTGTGCTCAAGACTTTCAACAGAGTATTCAAGAAAAACCAATCCAGTGAGTACGGTACACTCATGACATAGTCTACTCAATGTATTTCTGGACATTCTTTTGGATTGCTGCTTACTGTAACTCACTTTCTTTCTTTTTGCAATGTGTTTTGAAGGACCGCGTCCAGGGAAGATCTGTGTATATGGCTCTGCGAACAGCACAACATTGTCAACAAAAAGCTAGGAAAACCAATATTCAAATGTGACATCAAAGGCTTGGATGAAAGGTGGCGAAAAAGCAGTGATCCTAAATGCCAGCCGTAGCTGTAATAACAACATACTACCATCAGCGACCCTACTTCCCGACAACAGTAAATTCTAGCTAGACATCTAGACATAGACATATGCATCAGTGCTCTGTAGATGATGAAATATGTGTCACCGGTCCAGTCAGTTTGAAGGCTGGCAGCTGTGTCGGTGGAGAGTGAGCTTCAAGGTCAGGGACTGGTGATCTATCGTGCAAAACCCTGGGCCCTCCAACCTTAAGAACTGTCTTGAACCTTGTATAGACTAGCCTCTAATGAGTCGAGTAGTCAGTTAGCCTGAGCATAATATTATGCGGTCAGCAATAGGCACTGCAGCAGCGAAGACTGGCCTTCCAAAGATGCTTGATGATGCCGGTGACTGTCCAGATCCCGGAGGATTGGTATTGGCAGCTTTACCTGCTTATCCAGAGAGCCAACCCTTTCGATCACCACAGAAGAGCCTCCAAAGGTTGTTGGTTGGCTTTTTTGTGAGAGGCATCATCAACATGGCGGGCAAACAAGCAACGGAACAGGTGCAGGGCAAAGTGGTTTGCGAGAATTGCGACAAGAGCACCCAAAAAGATCTTCCTGACAACACAATTGCATCTTCAGGCAATGCATGCGGTGATTTCTACCAGTCTGTCTCGGCCTGCATGACGGAGAACAAGGGGCAGGTGTCTGCCTGTGCCAAGGAGTGGGACGCTTTCAGAAAGTGTCATGACGACGACAAGCTGCGAAAGCAATAGAGAATTGTAAGCAGCGATAGAGCAAGAAAATTGATACGGCTGGCTGTCAGGAGCAGGAGTTGTTATGACGAAGGGCTTCGGCACCAGCTAGCTAGTAGCTATAGTTGGTAGTCTACTGTACCGTAGCGCTACAGTATCACCATCGCGTAGAATCTTGTACTATTATAGTGTTACAGAGTAACCCTTCGGTTTATTGAAACCATCATAAAGCTCCAACCATGACAGCGCAACGGAATTGATTTGAAATAGGTGCCATAGCACAGCCCGGAGCATCCCCAAAAGTAATATACTGCAAGCCTATCGAACAGGCAAATTTGCTATACGCGTCTTTCAACTTCAGCTTGATGCTGGAGCATCCTCCGAAAAGCGGTTTCCAGGCAAAAGCTAAAAAGAAAGAGAAAAGGAAAAGAAGACGCAACGTGAGTGCAGGTCCAAAGAGGACGGACGGACAAAAACAAAAGCGAGTACAACTTACTCGGATGTCTCCATAGGCTTCATCTTGATCCACTTCCACAAAGTCCCAAGTTTTGAGTTGCAAGATTTCGAAAAAGACTCCAGCAGCAGTTCGGCGAGAACAGTTCTTGCTCAAATCTCCAAAGACAAGATGGTCCTTTTTGTCTTCACCGCTGGAAGTCTTGGTGCCGCCCTTGTCTCCCATGGTTCGCTGGAGAAGCTGTAGGACACGGACCGTGTGCTTGTGCCACTTGGAGTTGCTCGATACCAATTCGGTTCCGGCTGCCTGGCGCATGTCTTCCTCGCGGTCCTCATCGTCGTCTTCGTCATCAACGCCCTTGCCACCCAACGCATCATTGACGAGTCCCCAGGTTCCCAAACCGTATTCGTTCTCTCCTTCCTGTTGGGCCTTTTCTTCCTCGCTGGAACGGCTCGATTCGTCGTCCGCCTCCTTGGTTGCTGTCGACTTGGCGTCCTGCTGCTCTTCCTGTTGCGCTTCTTCCTCCTCTTCGTCGTCAAAGGGCAAAGGAGGCGCATCCTCGCCATGGATTCCCATGTCACCTTCTTCATCGTTCTGGACATCATCGTCAGGCATGGGTTTGGGTGGCTCATCGTCGTCGTTCGGCAAAGGCATCGGCTCGTCATCCTCTTCTTGTTGTTGCATGTCCTCACCGCCGACCTCTGCAGGAACTTTGGGCTTGCCATCGACCGTGACTTCTCCGCTCTGGTCGTCCTTGGATTCCTGATCCTTGTCGGCCCGTGCCTTTTCGACTTCCTCCTCCTCTTCTTCCTCTTCCGCGTCATCCTTCGCTGCGAGTTTGGGATATGGAGAGGGTTTTCCTTCAACATGAGCCAGGTTGTTGCGCCACAGCTGCAGCAATTCTGGAGCCAGCTGTCCATCATCTCCCAAAGAAGGTCGAATCAAAAGCTCTTCAAACGGCAAGGTATCACGAAGCAGATGATCGTCCTCTCCTTCTCCAAACTCCAGGATTCGCCCATTGGCTGAATTGGGTCGCATTCCCTCTGTTCCCTGGGTCATGGCAGAAAGAGTGGCCAATCCCGAAAAGTGTGAGGCTGCTTCTTGCTCTTGAGTTCCAAGAGTGAGGTTTCCAGGAGATGCCTGCGACAAAGAGGCATCCAAAGTGTTGTTGTCGTTGCTGTTGTTGCCATCGACATTCCAATCGGCCGGATGAGCCACATTCTGCAAGGTAATATCACTCGTATCCCGCAACATCTTCTTGATGTGCTCTCCCTCCAATTCCGTGGAATCATTGTCAATGACAATCTTGCGTCGCGTGCGTCGTAGTTTCTTGGGTCCTTCTTGTCGAGTGCGCTTCTTTTTTGGTTTTTCTTCTTCTTCGTCCTCATCCGAGACACTGGGCTGGGCCGGAGCCGCGGGCGACTCGTCCAATCCCCCCACGGCGGCCGCGCCACCACCAGTGGTACTATCTTTGGAAAAGGACAAATCGCCGGCGTTTTCCTCGTCGTCGTTGATATTCACGGCGGCATTGTCGTCATCGTCAT
Organism: Seminavis robusta; assembly: GCA_903772945.1. Lineage (NCBI taxonomy): Eukaryota > Bacillariophyta > Bacillariophyceae > Naviculales > Naviculaceae > Seminavis > Seminavis robusta. The sequence goes on from CAICTM010000325.1 coordinate 59,534, forward strand.
CGACGTCTCCGAGTGGAATTTGTCCCATGGCAGCATCGTCGTCGTCGTCTCCCGGAATGGGAAAGCTGGCCTCCGACATGCCTCCGGGTGTGGCTGGAGGGGCGGCCTTTTCCTTTTTGCCAATGACGCTAGCGTCGTCTCCTTGAATGGAGATCTGTGACATAATAATGCATACCAAATGATTAGAAAAATTTAAAAAACAATCAAATAATATAGAAGAATAAGAATAGAATCAAAACTCACCTCGGCATTGTTTTCTGACAACATGGAATCATCCGCCGCTCGAGCCACTTCAATTTCCGACACTCGCGAGGAATCGGGTAGTTGTTCCTCGTCGTCGTCCTCCATGGCCAAGGGTGGCGCCGCATCATCGTCATCCGCCAAGGGCATGGGCTCGTCCTCTTCATCGTCGCTTTGCGCCTGCTTGTTGTCATCGTCATCATCATCCTTGGGAAGTCCCAAATCTTCGGCTTCCGGGTCAAATTCTTGCCATTGTTCTTCCGGCTGTTGTTGGGAGGATTGCGTAGGAGCAGTACCACCAAAAGCTCCAAAAGACCATTCATTGGGAGAATCCTCTTCCGTTTGTTGTTGTGTGGTCGTCGATTGTGACTCGTGATTCATGCGCTCTTGCGTATTTCCCTGCGATTGCTGTTGTTGCTGATGCTGCTGTTCTGCCAAGACCCATCGTTCGGCCAATTCTTGTTCCGTCATTTCATTCAAATCGACCGGCACGGCAAATCCAGTGGCATCTCCGTCATCGTCCACCACAATGGCATTGGGATCCAACAGAAAATCTTGGTATTCTCCAAAATTGGAATTGTTGACAGTGGTAGCACCACCAGGTTTGGTAGGATCTCCAATGACGACCAAATCAATGGAATTGGTATTGGTATTGCTGTTGTTGTTACTGTTGGAATTGCCGTCATTCTTGGCGTCATTGCGAAAGGCCATTTTGATCTTGACCATGGCTTCGGTGCAATCGGTCAGACAGTACTTGACTTGACGAGAGTAAATCCGCACCACGCCCAACAACAAGTGGCCGCTGACACGGAGCGCCAATGGAACCTGCGGATGGACAATGCTCTCGACGGAAGCGGCAATGTCGGTGCCGAAAATCTGCACACGGTTCATCTTCTTGTCGCCCCAATGCGCCGCTTGCCATACTTTGCCCAGTGGGCCCTTCTTGGCCAAGATGATTTGAGAGTAGAACATGATCTACTATACTCAAGTAGAAGTAGACGTAGGAATGAGATGGAGGTGGAGGTGATTTGTTTTTGTGTCTTTATTTACAAAAGTTAATTTGGGGGTGGAGTGAAATAAAATGAGGAATAAAGAGAAGCTTTCTTTTGAGGCCGCCGTCAAACAGAGAAGAGAAGAATTTCATGCCAACCCAACGGAAGATGGGATTTACAGTACCTTGGAAAATGCCGCCGCACCGACACCTTGGATTTGTTGCCTCTTGTCTTGCTACCCTCTGCTGATTAGTCTGTTGTTGCTGCTATTGTCGCAAACAGGAAGGGACGTTTACATGGAGACAAGATAGATGGTGCTTGCTTTGACCCAACCACAATGATGAGCAGAGGCGAGAGCAACCTTGAATTCTGCGTAAGCTTTGTTAACTTCTCTACGGGGTTCTCCTTTTTCGCTTTCTTGCAGTTTCGTGCGCTGCTCTCCAGGCGACGAGCACGCAAGACTGGCCCAGTTTGAATCTTTTGGCGGCACCTTGTGAGAGGATGCTGACAGACTTATTTCTATTCCTCGATGCCACGCCACGATCCTTTTTCAATTATAACGATAAACCAACTCTTTGCTTGCTACGGGACCTCTGTGGAAACGTCATTCGTGGCAAATTACTTAAGAGCATACACCAAGGCTTAAGAGACGATAGAAATGATTTAAGAGACGATAGCTTTCGTCTCCTATATTTAGGAGACGATTCATTAGGAGACGCTCTATTTAGGAGACGATCGTTTCGAAATAGGAGACGATCCGAAAGATTCAAAGACTATACCATACAGTTTACATGGTGCACTTAGGAGACGATCCGTTGAGAATAGGAGACGATCCGTTGAAAATAGGAGACGATTTAAGAGGAGATGAAAGATTTAAGAGACGTCTCCTATTTTTAGGAGACGAAATCCATTAAATAGGAGACGATCAAAAGGATTTAGGAGACGATCGGTTGCACGACTCGAATTTCCACAGAGGTCCTGTGGGCATCAAGCCTTGTCTCCGAAGAAAGGAAGAGCATTCCTGGCAACGAAGCTTATTAGCTATGGTATCTAGCTAGTAGTGGTATCAGATTTGATTGTGTGACAGTACCAGTACCGGCACCGGTACTTCTCCAACCACCGAACGTATTAGGTTGACTGAGGAGAGCGGTTTATTCGGCGCAATTTGCTACATTTGGCTACCGTAGCTAGACAAACATGCTCCTCTAAATTACTGCCCTGTCTACATCCAGAGTCACCGTTTTGTGTGCTCGAAATGCGGCGTCTTCGTCGCCCGCAAACATCGGAAGGGCCTTTAAAAACTTGCGCACACCCACCATGCTACGAAAGACTCTGCCACCAGGAGAATACCAGTAACGATCCTCTCTCCCATTTGTAGCCACGCCGCTGGTTCGAAGACGAACTACTTTGGTCCATCCTGGAGGCCAACCGCCTTCCAATGGTTCATTCGGTACACCCGTGTAGGTTTCTCTGTAGGCAAGACCCCCGGGTCGTTCACTCGCCGAGGGACTTTTTGTCGTCGTAGTCGTTGCAACCGCCCTCTTTTTGCGGGCACCGGATCGAGTGGCAGGGGAGGTGGCAGTTACAGCAGATGGAGGCACCTTTCTCTTGTTGGAAGCAATAGGAGTTGTGGTTGTAGTTGCAGTTGCCGTACGGGCGACGGCAGGGGCGGCTTTAGTGGGGGAGGTGGCAGGAGCTGCTTTTGCAGTTGCTTTTGAAGGGGAGGTGACAGTTGCGTTTCTGGTACGAGCAGTTGTAGCGTCACAAATGGAGGCTGCTAATCGAGCAATGTCCGTGGTGGCACCAGTGTTTTGATGGGCGGCACGTCTTGTACGAACGGCGGCGGGCTTCTTTTGGCTGGATTTACTGGAATCCGTGTCGGAAAATGGCTCGTCGGTGGGCTCCCAGCCATCCTCGTCGGAACTTGAAGATGTGGATTTTCCAATGGATGCATCGTTGTTTCCCCGGGGCGTTTTCGAATTGCACGGCATCGTTTGCGTATTGCGATGGATAGTCTGAGTTGCTTCGGTACTGCCACGCCATTCTGATTTGCAACGTTGGAATGGTGTGAGAGAACAAACAAAGCAAACTTACTCACAGAATGGCATCGAGACAGTCCTGATACCCTACCTTTGTCGAACTCTGTCATTCTGAAATCATTCTTCGCACCACTCTGACCCATTGTCAAAAAGCAATAGAAACCCATTTCAGAGCCATGCTGGTCATGATACTCCTTGCGAGCATAACATCGAGCACAGTAGTTGCGACAGCAATTGGGGCCTGCAGATTCTTCATGCATGTGATTTCTCTTTGGAAAGGCACACTTGAGGCAATACTTTCGAAAAGGAGATTTACCCCCATATCTTTGTTTCACCAGCTCGTCGACAGCACGTCGTCGATGTCCTGCCAAGGTATTCTCGTAGGTGATGCCGCTGTCGCGTCTGGTCTGCTGCTTATGACTGATGTCACTGTTGCGTCGACCTGGCTCCTGGGCCGTGAATGCCGCTGTCGCTGCGGACATCCCAATGGAGCTGCGTCGTCCTTGCACTTGGGCGGTCTGGGCAGCTGCAATCATCGCCGCCGTTGTACCAGTGGGGTACCATGCTCCGTACCCATGGGTACCTGGTGCTGCAGCGAAATTCCCAGGCAATCGAGGCATCATTGCATTGGGCATGCCCATGGGAACACCAGAATACCATGCATATTGTGGATTATTATTGTAGGAGGTACCTCCTCCAAACGCAGTGACGGCTGGAGGCTGAGGGTTCGGCCGAGTTGGGGCTGCTGGAGGTTGAGGGTTGATGGTTGTTGCCGAGGGTTTGGCGGCTGACGCAGCTGAGGGGTTGGCTGCGGTTGCCGAAGGGTCAACAACTATCGTTGTTGCTGCTGTGACTGCGTTTGCATGGACGTTAGCGGCTGTTGTCGTTGTTGTTGTCTGGGGGTTAACGGCTGCTGTTGCTGTGGGAGTGGCAGCCGTGGCTATCTGTCGGTTGCCATTGGCTCCCGCTTGCTGGGCATTGGGAGCATTTGCCGCAGCCTCCCGCATACATTCTTCTATTGCTTCCTTTGGTGGCGCGATCGCTGGGGCCCTGGCGATGATTGCTTCAGCTGGAACATATGGGTTCTTCTTGCCATCCTCCTGCGCTTTGTCAGGAGCTTCTATCTCGCCCTCGCCTCTTATCTCAACTGGTTCGTCTGGGCGAACCATAGACTCATCAGCACTTTCGGCTTTGTCTTGGCATTCGCCACCCTTCCCACTCCCCTTCTCTTTGTCGGCCTTCTTGGCTGGAACAGGAGACTTCAAAACGACGCTGGACATGGTTGGGCGTGGCACGGTTACAGAGGCCCGCCAGTACTCATCAAAAGTTTCTATCTTCCCGTGTTTTGCCCCGCTTTGCTCCGCCGTGAGAACGCAGTAGAAACCCATTTCCGAAGAGCCTTCTGCGTGCCATTTCTGTAACGCCCCACTGCGGAACCAGAATATGAGGCGCGGTTTCTCGAGCCATAAGAACCGACACAAGATTCACACTGACTTACCATCGAGCGCAGAATCCCTTGCGACAAGTCGGCCCGAAGGATTCTATTTGAAAGTTATGGTGACCCCTGGAGTGTCCGCATGTTATGCAATAGCTCATGAAAGCCCGTTTGCTACCCGCCTTCTCGTGGCAGCAATTCATGATGAACGTTCTCATACCCTGAGCGTATTGTTCGTAACGTCGTTTCTGCTCGAGAAGTTGAGCCGATTCCTTGCAACTGATGGGTTTCTTCGCCTTGCCCCCGTTGCAGACACTTTTGATTCGAGTGGCCGCCTCCCAATTCCAAGCCTTTGCAAATTGCTCGAAGTCACCACTGGCCATGGGCCCACAGAATACAACTTTGATTTGCTGGAAGAAGTTCACTTCCTCTACATGAAGCGGGTCGTCGGAATCGTTGACAAAGGGTTTTGCCTCCAAGAACGTCGTCCAGGCCTCGGCGTTGGTGAGGCTCTTGAAAGCCTCGAGTGATGTCTTCCCCGTCTTTTGGGTCATTTCAGCAACAAACTCGGCGACCCCCCTTTCGTACCTTGAGAACATCTTTCTTTTGTTTTCATTGCTGAGGATATAGTCGTTTACTCCATCGCCTTGCGCAGCGCTTGCTTCATTGCTGTTGTCGCGGCCATCGACGGTGATCACGGCATTCTCTGCAGCCACTGCTTGCTGTCCAGTTGCAGCCGGCGTGGCCTTTGGATGCCCCGCTTGAGCCGTGGTGGCAGCATCAATGAGATCATCTTCGCGCCCCACAGTGTCGAGGTATTCTTCGAAATCGTTGTGTGCGTGTGCTTCCGCCAAGATTCCAAGCCTGTCGTCGTCCCAAGTCACGTCAAACCCAAGGTTCTCGGTTTCCGAACTCTTGTTGGGGACAATCGCCGTTTCTGTGACCTGATAAGGAGGTACCTGCATGCCCAGTGAAGCCGCCAATGAAGTGGCAAATGTGTGCTGTGCGGACTTCTCTTGAGCCTGTGCCGATTCCGCCGTAGAATCCTCTTGGGCTTCGGCTGTTGCATCTGCTGGTGTGACGCCGCTCATAATGGAGTTCATGCTGGGCATGGCACGAACGTTGTGAGGATTGAACACGGTGCCGGTACGTGTATCTAGATTCGTTTTCACTGCTTCATTTGCTGCTTACCTGTCCAATACAGACCAAATTCCCCGTTCGGCCCTTCGGATGCCGGCAAAGGGCGAGTCTCCGAACACTTTCTTATCGAGAGTTTCACATAGCGTCTTGACCTGGTTGCAGGTATGATTGGGTAGACGAAGTGATGCTGATCGAACGCAGGCCACCTGCTCTTCCACCGTCTTGACAACGACATCATACTCCTTGAAGAACTTGGCTGTAAGCCTACTAGCGGGTCGATAGGCGCTTTGCAATGTGTATTGGACGTCCTCATGAAAGAAGAAGTACAGCACGTCCATGACAGCACGCACAGCTACTTCTGGTTCGGGTACGTTGGTATCACATGCCCTCAGTATTTCTTCAACGGTCGGATCTCGCAGATACTCAGAAGCCAGCCTTTTTCGCTCTCGCTTGACATCGTCTGTGTCGATTCCCATGACTGCTTTGCACATGAGCGCTCGAAAAGTTTCTGCTCGATTGGTGGTGGGGGCAACCAGGCACTTGTTCCATTTCTCTAGCCATTCCATTACATCAAAGGCCACGACTTCAAAGATGTTTTTCAGCCTCCGGCAAATGCGCGACTCGTCTGCGAAGATCGCTCCGACAGAATTTTTTTGTCGATCCAACCGAGCTTTGAGTTTTTTGAGTGGCCCGAGGATGTCATCAATGTAACGTTCCTTTTTGACCATGGCCCACCAAATGACCATTCCCTTTTCGTTGAGAACAACGGCCATGCATTTGAAAGGGATGACATTCTTGTTGGAAGCCTTGCAAAACGCATTGATCTTCTTGCAAATATCGTAGAGAAAGTGAATCCGCAAGACTTGTCCTCCCAACTGACACATGCGGTCCCTCATCACGAACCGCCGTTGATTGAACTCTTCAGCGACAACGTCTTTGATTGTCCCCATGTAGACGAACCTTGCATCGTATCGTTCCCGATTCTCCATGGTACCAAAGTCTTCATATTCCATCGCTTCGTCCAATTCGTCCATGATGTCATCTTCGTCATCATCCAACAGAGCCACGTCCTCTCCCAATTGTTCTTCGACTCGTTTCACTTCCGCGGCAAGCGCATTGACGTTTTCCTCCAGCGTCTCAAACTCCTTCTTGACAGAGTCCACCCAGGCAAGGCAAGTTGTTGGCTTTACAGTCATCCCTCTCAATTTGATAAATCTTTCATCTTGATCATGTGCACTCTTCAGAAGATCGCGACCGGTGTGAATGCCCACAGAAGTGATCTTGGTAAGTTTGGAAATGCCTAGCAAGGGGAAAGCCACCCAGCGGTTGTTGTGGTTGCTTTTGAGGGAGATGACATCGGCAAAGGAAATGTCCTTGGCCTTGTCACGTGCACTCTGAAGGTCCATTCGTATCTGTTTAAGTGTCTCCAGTTCTGTGGCCTTTTCTCGTCGACGTTGTTGCTTGGGATTGACGGGGCGATTGGGGTCAGGTGGACGGCGCTTGGGGACTACCCGTCCATCGCGACAATCCAGAAGATATCTCAACAAATCCTGATTGTATTGCTCAGATACAAATTGCTTCAAGTTGGCTTCAATTTTCTTGAGTGGATGCAGTGTAGATGCAGAGATGTAATTGTAGAGTTCCTGCCTGATGCCATAGCTGGGAGATGCTCCCATATAGTAGGTAAAGCCTCCCAGGATTCGGCTGTTCCCCAGTGCCATGCTCTCTTCATTCGTCCCAGCAAACCATCGATTGCATGTTCGACAAGGATACAATTTGGTATCTAAATACTGATGACCATTCAAACCAAAGACTACCTTTGGGTTTCTGACCCATCGTGCCCGTCCGAGGTCCACGGAAGCATTGGATTGGCAGATTGGGCAATGCGGCACATGGTTCTTGATGATCAAGTGAGGAACCCAACACGCAATTGGTCGAATAAAGTACGAAGAAGTCGGTCGTCTCGAGTCTTCACTGGTGTTTCCACGCAAGGCTCTGGAAGACGGCCAAGGAACAATGTTGGACCAATCCTGCAGAAAAGAAGGACAACTGTTGGCATCAATGGCTCTTCGGGTCTCCCTCACAAACGCTTCCTGAGCCGGTCCATAAGGGCGCCGATTGCCCTCGCCGTCGGCAGCAGCGGCACGGGGTAGTGCTGGTCGCTTGGTTGGCCGTTCCATGATGGTTCTACTCTGTAATGACAACTAACTGAGGATATCGGGTGCCTTCGAAACTACAGCTTGCCCATGGCCGTTGCAAGAATTTTTCGATGCTAATGTGCTCTTTTACTAGCTAGCCTAGCTAGCTAGCTAGTAGCTATCCTCCTGAGCTCTCATTTTATTAAATTATTATTGCTGTTTCTGAAGACATGGCACACGCAAATCTTTCTTCACTTGTTCCTGCCTTCTGATATCAGAGCTACTTCGACCATGTCTTCCTCTGATGAGTCGAGTCGAGTCGAGTCGCATGCTATGAATGCACCAGAACAGACTGCTGTTCAAGACCTGCTGTTGCTCGACCGAACAGATGTTTGGATTGGACAGATTCTGCCCTTTCTGGGAATTGGACACTACGCCTTTGTTGGAGCTGTGAACAAGAGAATGAAATATCTCTACAAAGAATACTGTGAAAAAGGCGTGGATAGTCCTCCTCTTGCTCTACGTGGTGGTAAGAAGATATCTGCAACTGTCACAAACACCTACTTCAGTGCTGCCTTCTACAATGTGTCCTGTGTCAACTACTGGTTTCATGACAAATAAACAACCAGGACGTTACAAGGTTTGCACTCAAATTGCCAAGCTTGGCAATCTTGCGGTGTTTCAATGGGCCTCTTCTATGGGATTCAATCCAAGTTGGACTTCAAAGACACGCCAAGCTGCTGCTCGAGAAGGGCATCTAGATGTCCTACAACAGGCACTGGAAAATGGACGCCCCTGGGATGCTGGCAGTGCTGCTCGAGGTGGGCACCTGCACGTGCTGGAATGGCTGCATGAACAGGAATTACACGGCTGCTCTTTATGGACAACTAGAAGTTTTGATTTGGGCACATAAAAAGGACTGCCCATGGGATCACAAGACATACACACTGGCAGGACTCAATGGACATCTGGAAGTCCTCAAGTGGGCTGGTGAAAACGACTGCCCCTGGGGTGCCGATACTTGCTCTGCTGCTGCCAGCAATGGGCACTTGGATGTTGTGATACTAGTATGGGCACATGAGAATGGTTGCCCGTGGGGTGTATGGACAAGCAGAGCTGCCGCAAAGGGTCATTTTGAAGTCATAAAGTATGGCTCACAAAAACGGTTGCCCTTGGGATGAAACTGTATGTGCCGCTGCTGCTAGGCATTTGAACATTTTAAAGTGGCTACGTGCAATGGCTCCCCATGAGACAGCAGGGCAATTAAAGCTGCCGAGCCTTGTGGGCAAACAGAAGTGCTGCAATGGGCCAGAGACAATGGTTGTCCTGAAGAGTACCGTAGACCTAATGAACGTATGTGATTGAAAGCTCATCAGTTTATGGTTGTAGAGAGATTGTTACCATACCTTCCTCATTCAGTAACTTCCCCCGTGCTTCCCCGTCCTTGGCCCTCAATTTCTACAGTACCTGGTACCCTTTTTCTCCGTTCCTCGACCGGGTTGTTGGTACCGGTGCAACTTTTGTTGGTCGACAAACCCCAAAGAGAAACAAATGCAGTGAAATTGCCAGGAATGCTATAGGACTATCTGTAGATTGGAACTGCCCATGCCAGCCAGATGATTGGAATGAATTGGTGCATAGTGGGTACATGGATTTTCCGGCGTGCCCCCCCCCCCAGCAGCCATCGTAGCATTCGCTGCAACTATTGGTGATTGGGGCAATGTTCGGTGCCAAGTCATGTAGAAGCAGCAGCAAACATGTAAAACCACAAACCGCCAAACATACTTATATTCCAGTGCAAATCAGCCTCAAACCGCGCATGGATATTGAATCTTCTGTACCTGCTCATGAGGCAGGTAGGAAGATACTGTGGGCGACACCGAGATTGATCAATTTTGGTTGATTCGGTTTTGGCACATCGTAAAATCGTATCAGGGCCGGCTGCATACGGTAGAGATGCTGGATCACTTGAAGCCACTCCAAGGCCGCGTCTACGGAGAGTATGGTAGTGGGAAGGGAACGGGGGAACCTACTGCTACTGGGATGGACTGCATCTTCACAGTCAGCCACAGAGCTAACGGGCATTATCAACTTCAGTGCTGGGACCTACTAGATGGAGTTAATCAGTTGTACAACCTTGTGTCCAGGATTGGGATCCCCTGTTGGCAAGCTCCGTGGAACCGGCAAGGACCGTTAACACACTTGAAGCTACTGGTACTCCATCAATCAAAACTACGGTCCGCAATCCCCGAGCTAGAGTGCAGGCACTGAATAGTTTCGATATTCCACCAAGCTCATCCAGACGAAGGGCGCCAAAGGACGAGGAAATTCCATGGTAAAGCACAAGATTCTTTAAATGGAAGCACAGATTAAGCATGGAATAGACCTGATCTATCAATAAAGCTAGCTAGCTAGTCTACCAGCGGTCTAAGCGATGCCATGTAGAGCCAGTAGATCACCATGATCGTAGCGTGATCCTGTCAGATGCGAGTGACGAGTCACGAGGTGACCTGACGCAGTCAAGTCTTGAGTATTGTCGTCCTCATCCCTAATGTTTGCAGCCGATCTTTAGGCAAGTTGAACCGAAGGATCCAAGACCTTCAACAAGCGGCCGGTGCAAAAGAATCCTTTTGCTCGCGAAGGCTGGCTCGTTGGCTCTGGATGGACCGGACAGTAGCCCACAATTTGTGCTCCTCTTTGACAAACAAACAGAATTCAAAATGAAGACCGCCATCATCGCATCCCTTATTGCCTCTGCTGCTGCCTTTGCTCCTGCCAAGGATGCTGCCCGCAGCACCGCCTTGAACATGGCCTTCGAGGATGAACTTGGTGCCCAAGCTCCTCTTGGATTCTTCGATCCCCTTGGCATGGTTGCTGATGGAGACCAAGAGAAGTTCGACCGCCTTCGTTATGTTGAGATTAAGCACGGACGTATCTGTATGCTTGGAGTTGTTGGATACCTTCTCAACGCCGCCGGAGTCTACCTTCCCGGTGACATTGACTACTCCGGAACCAAGTTCTCCGACCTCGGATACGGATGGGATGCTTCTTTCGCTGTCCCTGTTGCCGGCGCCCTCCAAGTCTTGGCCTTTGTTGGCCTTTTGGAGCTTGCCGTCATGAAGGACATCACTGGAGGAGAATTCCCAGGTGACTTCCGTAACGGAGCCCTTGACTTCGGATGGGACAGCTTTGATGAGGAGACCAAGCTCACAAAGCGTGCTGTTGAGTTGAACCAGGGACGTGCCGCACAAATGGGTCTTTTGGGACTTATGGTCCACGACAAGCTTGGAAATGTTGAGGACTTCTTCCCCAACTAAGCTGTTGATACTGCCCCCATTGAGATTTCGGTTGGAGTGTTGAAAGAGCTTTAACAATTAGTCGACATCAAAACCCCAAAACTTATTATTTTAGCGCCTACACGTGTACTTGCAGCATCACATATGCATAGCTTTCGAGGCGACCACAAAACTTATCGGATAGCCTTTCGAGAACTATGTGTCGGTATCCGCTTTAATGGGTTCTTACCAGAAGCCAACAATTGTCATTACACAAAGCATCCAGCCCCAAGAGTGGACTTGAACTGAGATTGGGTTCAATGGGGTTTTGGTGGCGGGGCGGGCGCCACTCCAGAACGCAGAAACCTGCAGGCACCAAGGATCAAGAAAAGGTTCCAACAGAGATTGGTCTGGGCTTGGTTCAACTTATCGGTTCCTCCTGATGTACAAGAATAGGCAGCCAGCTAGCTACCTATGAATATTAGGTTTGGACACGAAGCAAGCTTAAGCTTAGGGAGTTCCTTTTATTTATTAAGTGATCAGTGTGTGAAGTGCTTATGGATTGAGTAGCAACACTGCCCTACTAGACTCGACTCAGAGTGCGGAGAGAAGTACCGGCCAGGAAAACCATCCTCGGGACGGCACGGCGTTGGTATTTACCAGTCACCTCCACTGTTGACGAAGCATAGCGAGTCGAAGTCGAAGCTCAAAGACACTTTTCCATGACGACTGCGTGCATACTTATTGTGGACAGCGCGAAGTGGAGTTCCGCGAAACATTTTCACCACTGTCTTGGCCACCGACTGGACCTTTGACTTGTTGAATCCAGTGTAGAATTCCATGGTGCGGTTCCAAGTTGACGTGTTGTTGCTTCGGGCAATAAAAACAGCTGCCGCGGCAAGCTCACTTGGACGGTATTGAAGTAGCTCGTAGCTGAGAAGGGTTCCATCCAACATGTAACAGGCAACGCTCTTCATCTCGCTGTCGGCTTTCGAGGCCTTCAAGAATCGCTCCAAGAAGTTCAGAGAAGTGGGGGCGCTTACTCGATACTCAAGAGTCTTCAAGATGACTACTTCCATATCGAGGAGCTGTTGCTCCGTGTAGAAGTCATCGCAGAGGCAGCAAAGCTCCTTGAGACTTGGAGGGTAGATGTCTTCGTACTTGGAGGCAATGAAAAAGGCTGTCACACCGACAAGCTGCAATTCCTCTCTCTCTATATCAACGGAGGAAAGAAAGCGATGCAGAATATTCGAGGTCAAATAGATTGTCTCGGGGGAGTATCCGCCCTCTAATCCGCTTTTGTTACTTTTTCGTTCATGCACCGAAATGAGCCAGTCAATGAGAATAGACAGCATCTCGGCGCAGATCTTGGGTTGACCGGAGCTCAAATAGTTGGGATTGGGTGCTAGTGTCACCTCCCGCTCGCGAAGATTCTGGAAGATTTCTTTGGCGTAGACCGTAGCCGCTAGACCTAATGGATCCGTTTGGTCGTCCTTGTCAATGTCGGCGATGGGCTTTGCTCGAAAAGGTCGTGATTGCAAGGGTCGAGCCTGAGGCTTGGCTGAGAGATGGGAGCGAGATGATGGCTTTGCTTGAAAGGGTCGTGATTGCAAGGGTCGAGCCTGAGGCTTGACTGAGAGATCGGAGCGAGAGGATTTGAAGCGCTTCTTGTTTCCTTGTTCGAGGGACGGCGAGAATAGTTTTCGGTTTCGGTTGATCGCGACCTCCTGCGGACAGAAAGATAGAGGAAAACGTGTGAGCGAATTGAACGTCGAGATGCTCTGGAGTGATAAGATTCAAGGATAGCTTACCTGAAAGGGAACGCGGCTGTTGGCTGTGCTCAATGTAGTGGTGGTCTTTTTCGCAAGGTAGCCCGCCGTCGATGCATTTGGTTGCCGAGGGAGAGTGATCGTCATTGTAAAGGAATACCGTAGTAATGGTTGAGCCAGATGAGTGAGACAGTGTAGTTTTGTTTCTTTGAGGAAAATATGACTGGCAGAAGAACAATACTCTAGAGTTAGACTTGCTACTAGTATGTCATTACGGTAGGTTCGGCAAACCCTGCAGACGCAGTTTGAAATTAAAATTGAAACCAGACTTCGAAACGCAATTAAATTCATACACAAATGGTTTTAAAGTCATACCACAATGCCACTTGGTTACCGTACGGGAGAAACGCCATGGCAGCGGTGCTTTTTTGAAACAGTTTGACTTTCTCAAAGAAGGTTTGAGTTTCGTCATTTGAAGCGTTTAACAAAAAATGACCAAGTGGCTCTTGAAAGCAGGCCAGTCCCAGGAAAGCAGACTTGTGTTTTCGATTGGATCGAATCAAAATCGACTCTTTTATCGAACAATTTTCGATGAGCCGAGTTTGTCAGTTTCACCTCAATCAGGACTAATACTAAGTCTAGTAGCTCTAGCTAGGATGTGAGCAAAAGAAGCGAACGAAAGAAGGCAAAAAAGAAAAGCAAAAGTGAAACATGTTTTCTGGCTTGGCGTTCGAGAGGAGGAAGCACTTGATAGAGAGAAAAGTTCGATACAGTCTGTTGGGCAATACAGTTGATACTGGATCTTTGACAGGGATCCATCATCTTGAATGTTATCATCCAGCAATCAAAAGTAAACTTGGTAATAGCAACCACCTCTGAAGCCACAAGCAGGCTCAAGAACGAAGCCACGAGCAGGCCCAAGAACTGCAATATACTAGATACGGAGCCACACTATGTGGTGACCTGCATGTACAAGCGTAACCCGAACGCAGCCACCGCGAAAGAAACAACCATGCCGCCAACTGCAACCAACTGTTAGGTAAGTAGAAGTAGTATTTTTACAATGGTGTATGCATAGAGCAATGAATGTCACTTGCCTTTGATATATGAGCAAGGCAGCGCCACGAGAAGGTCACCATCTACGCTTCAATAGCTAGCCACTGTCAAGGCACTGGCATATTTTGGTATCCTTGTGTAGTAGCTATCAAAGAAGTGAGGGTCCTCATGTCCAGTGAAAGCCAGAACCCGCCTTCTCGTCGATCTCGAAAGATGTCAAAGGAGAGAAGCACAGGACTGAATTGGTAGGGCCTCTTAGTCAACCGTTTGACGATGGTACGCTCGGGTCAGGCCTTGTTTGGCCGTCACCAAAGCCTGCAGTACTTCGTTTTCATGATTCTGCGAGCTTAGTTTCAACCGTTTACTTGACAACCCTGACAGACTGATCTTGGGAGTGAGTTTGTTGAAGGCAATGAAGCAACAATGGTAGTTCGTCCTGTTTCTAGTAGATCTTAGACGGTTGAGAGCAATTAGATATATCATTATCGTATGATTGCAGTTTCTACGCAGGAGGCAGTGTATTCCCCGTTGCCTTCTAGCTAGTTGTAGCTATCAGTCCAGCGCTTACGCAGAACGAGCTCCAATTTGCTTCCACTCTGCGGACGAGGCGTCTTGGAAGCTGCCCTCGGAAGCATCGTCATCACTGAACTGTTTCATGGGCTGTGCCAGAGCCGCTCCCGCCAAACCGTGCGGCGTCTGATCAGAGCTGGCCCATCGTCCTTCTTCGCTCGTGGCTTGATGGTGCGAGCTGTGGTGATGGCGATGGCGCTGACTGTGGGCTTGAGAGCTCTCTGCAGGCATCTTGTTCTGCTCTCCAGCATCATGATCTTCATGGTTGGTCTCGTGCTCCAGCGACAAGAGTTCCATGGTCAAATCGGTCATGCTGGCCTGTCTCCGGGGTCTTCGAGGGGCGCCTGACAAAGCAGCAGCTCGCTTGGTCCTCAGAGAAGCGGTCAAAGAGATGGTATCACATGAACCTTTACGAGGAATATGAGCCGGAGCACGGATACTGCCTTCACCGTTAGCGCTTGGAACGGCCGTTGACCTGATCTTCTTCTTCATGGACTTGTGCATGGGCTTGGGGGAATAGGAAGCATGCTTGGCGATTACCTCCAGCCAGGTAGAGCATGGAGTGAAGTCAACACTTGGTGCGTCCTTGGCAAGGTCACTTTTTGATTCTGGCTTGATGTCTTCGGAAATGGCCAGTGCCCTGTGAATGGCTTGCCTTGCTTGATAGCGGCTTTCATAGCTCGCGCTTGAGGAGGGTGATGGTGAAAGTCTTCGCTGGGGCTTGGTTTCGAGCGAGCAAAAGCCCCCACTGCCCGACTTCTTGTGAGAATGTGGATATGATTCCCATCTCGATATCCGCTTCACATCAATGGCACGGGCGCGTCTTCGTTGACTCATCATACTTCTTTTGGCACGTCGAAAACTCAGAGAATACGACCTGTTCAGCGCCTTTGCCCTGTCGTCAATGATACTAAAGGAAGTTGCTGGTAGAGGGGAAGATGCAATGGATGTAGACGATCTGGCGGAAGCAGTTGCTCCACCTTCTGCCATCAGCTGTGTTAGGAAGAGCTCTAGTGCACTTCTGTTGTGCCCCGCTGCCTCTCCTTGCTCAACTACTAAAGATTGCAAGTGCTCGTCTCTATCCTCCTCATCTTGTTCGGAATACTTGTCGCGGCTCTCTGATAAGGTACTCATGGGTTCGATGGTTTCCTGCGTTGACTGTTTTTTGGTTTTGGTTTTGTGATGCCAGGAACAGGGCGCTCACCCACAAGGAAAGTTTGCTTGGTTCCAAAAAGAAAGGAAGAGAATCATCGAATTTGGGAGCAATATGCTTGACGAAACGTTTGGCCTTCGACTCAGCAATCATTTGTTCGCATCGTCTCACATGAAAAGCCACCAAGTGAAGTAGGTGATGTCAGGGAGATGGAAGGTGTGGAGGTCGCAGCTCGTGAAAACCAGAACATTGTCAACCCAGTCAGAAATCAGAGATCACGAGCTGTCAGATAGAGCACAGAGCAAGGAAAGTCTTAAAGTCTTAGGAGGTCAGGATTTCGGCATTCGAAGAGTGCAGGAGGGTATTTATTGATTTATTGACAACAAGCTTATTGAAGTTTCCTCAGACGACTTTGCTTAACTCAGTGAGCTCTCAGAATGCGAAGAAAAGAATTGGGGCAAGTCATAAGAGCTGTCATAAGTCACTACTGGCTAGTAGTAGTATCATTAAATTTTAATACTAACTAGTAACTAGCTAGTAGCTCTTTTGGTGTTTTCCAGCTTCCAGCTGTGCTGCGGACTTCTGGATTCTGGACCTTCCCATTGACTCCCAGAATTAGAAAGGCTGAGGCTTGGAAGCAGAAGCTTCTTGCTGCAATAATCAAACACTGCTTTGGGACCGAAGAGAGGACGACGCGAACTTCGCCTCCACTGAGTACCATTGAACAGCCAAACTAGATCTAAGAGCACCATCGAGGCAAGATCCTTTGTCGGTTGCGAAATTAGCTGCGAAAAGCCCTATTTCGGCGTGGGAGGATCCAAGAAACGCGGCGAAGTTGCGCTCGAGTAAAGCACCGAGCGCGAGACTCTGGTGGGATGTATGTCATCTCTGGGTAGGATGTAAAATCTATGTCCGCTAAACTCGGTAAGAGCACCATCGTGCTTCCGTCCACATGTATGTATGCATATGGTGGTCCCGAGGATACTATGAGCACATTCTAGGTTTTCTTTGCTTCATTCTTATCGACCAAGACTTTTTGCAATTTTCTTCTGCCCATCCTCTCCAAGCACAATAACTAACAGTTACTATTGACCATCGGTGGAACACTGGTTTTGCTTTCTTCCAATGGCTAGCTAGATTTCGAGCTACTAGCTAGCTAGCTGGTAGCAGCCGAAGGAAAGGTGATGCGGAAGAAAGCGAAGTTGTGTCGCGGGGGGAGTCTTCCTCTACTCCCAGCCACCGCCTCAGCCGTCCGCACTCCGGATGACATGGGCAGTTCACTAGGGCTATTTAGGGACGACTAAATACACCTGTGTGTGCAGTGTCGAAACGATAGTGCTAGAGT
>CAICTM010000326.1:0-76672 GCA_903772945.1 Seminavis robusta
TAGAATTGAAGTCTTGTGATTTCTACATTGCCGCAGTTGCCAAGATCTGTGGTGAATTTGACACATTTGCGCCAACTGGAAGTCCATCAGCAACGCCTTCTGACAGCCCCAGCGAACTGCCCAGCTCTCCACCTAGTTCGTCCCCCAGCAACTCACCCAGTATATCACCAAGTGGATCACCTAGCAGCAAGCCAAGTGTTTCCCCAAGTTCTGTACCAAGTACCTATCCCACTGATAGCCCAAGTGCAACACCAAGCATCGCACCAAGTACACCACCAAGCCTGGGTCCCACTATCAGCCCAAGCTCCTCGCCAAGTGAATCGCCAAGTTCTGGTC
This sequence comes from Seminavis robusta, assembly GCA_903772945.1. NCBI lineage: Eukaryota > Bacillariophyta > Bacillariophyceae > Naviculales > Naviculaceae > Seminavis > Seminavis robusta. The sequence continues at coordinate 337 of CAICTM010000326.1, forward strand.
CCAGTTCTAGTCCCTCGTCAATTCCGAGCAAATCGCCCAGCTCCAGCCCCAGTGAATCGCCCAGTACTGGCCCGAGCGAATCCCCCAGCACCTCTCCCAGTGCCAGCCCCAGTTCATCACCAAGCAGTGGCCCCAGTTCATCACCAAGCAGTGGCCCTAGCGAATCACCAAGCACCAGTCCCAGCGAATCCCCAAGTGCGAGCCCTAGCACATCACCAAGTGCAAGCCCAAGTTCATCTCCCAGTTCATCACCAAGCAAGGAACCAAGTTTGGGCCCAACAACAAGTCCAAGTGCCACCCCTAGCACCAGCCCAAGTAGTAATCCCAGTGCAGGACCAAGTTCATCGCCAAGTGCAGGACCGAGTTCATCACCAAGTGCAGGACCCAGTGCATCCCCCAGTGCAAGTCCCAGTGAATCACCCAGCTCAAGCCCCAGTGAGTCTCCAAGTTCTGGCCCAAGCTCTTCTCCCAGTTCGAGCCCCAGCAAAACACCCAGTGTTGGCCCCTCAAGCAGCCCTAGCGCTTCTCCAAGCACTAATCCAAGCAGCACGCCCAGTTCATCGCCAAGCGAGTCACCAAGTAAAGCACCTAGTCTGGGACCAACAAGGAGCCCAAGTTCTTCACCCAGTTCCTATCCCACTGAAAGCCCAAGTGCACCGCCAAGTAGTTCACCAAGTTCTCCTCCAAGCTTGGGTCCCACAGCCACCCCATCCATAGCACCCAGCGAATCACCAAGCATTGCTCCTAGTTTGGGTCCCACAACCACCCCATCCAGCAAGCCCAGTGAGTCACCAAGCATTGCTCCTAGCTTGGGTCCCACATCCACCCCATCCAGCAAGCCCAGTGAGTCACCAAGCATCGCCCCTAGCTTGGGTCCCACAGCCACCCCATCAAGTTCACCGAGTGGCAGTCCAAGTGCAACACCTAGTGTTGGGCCTTCTGCATCTCCATCCAGTGGACCCAGTAGTTCCCCTAGTGGCTCGCCAAGTGTGGGCCCAAGCAAAAGCCCAAGTGCAACACCTAGTGTTGGGCCTTCTGCATCTCCATCGATCAGTCCATCGGTTGCTCCCTCTGGATTTCCATCTGCCTTCCCCACCACAAGTGACTACACATGTGAAGATTCATGGGCTATTGACATGACCATCACCCCCATTTGCCTTGAAGACATGGGATATGGCCGATTTGGATGGTCTAATGGAAAGTATGGAACTTCTGAGTGCTACAAATGCGGCTGCGGAGGTGACATGACTGTTGGCGACTCGGCCTCATCACCAGCCACTGTCGACTGCGCTGGCTTACCCGATTTTGCTGAGAGCATCCATGACCTACCAGCACAGTCCTTCAGTGGCAACCCCAACTGTCAAGATTTGGGCTATGACTTTGGCTGGAAGATGGATGGTTGCTCTGGTGGCTCCCATGATTATGACAGCCTGACTAAAACAAAGGGAAGCTGTGACATGGGTGAAAGTGATGTTGGATCTTTTGATTTAACTTGTTCAAGTCCCGATGATGGTCAATTCATTGATGCACTTATCACTCCCAGTGTTGACTCTGTTGTCATAATGAAGGGAGGAAATGGAGGTGTAATCTATGATGGATTGAAGGCCGGTTCAACATACACGCTAGATGTTGGACAGCGCAAGGGAATCAGCCACATGGAGTTCTGCTTCCGCTGTGATGGGCCATGCCAAAAGTCGGAACCTCAGCCCACAGGGCCCAACGGCATGCCTGGTTGCAACAAGTGCATTAGGGGATCAGAAGAGAGCTCTACTGATCTGGCATTGAGTCCTGTTTCCATGGATCTCTACATGGGCTCCAATGAAGGTTGTGGACCCAAGGGAGAGAAGACAGGAACTGTTTTTGTGAATCCAAGTTCAGATGGCAAGACTGCAACAGTAACATACCAGACTGTTGGCAATTTTGTCATTCAACAGACTCAACTGTACATTGGAGGAGAGGAAGTGCCTCTTGTCCAACCTGGTGATTTTGATTACTCTCATGACGAAGGCTCCCTTTCCCCCACCACAACCACCAAGAGTTATGTGGTAGAATTGAAGTCTTGTGATTTCTACATTGCCGCAGTTGCCAAGATCTGTGGTGAATTTGACACATTTGCGCCAACTGGAAGTCCATCAGCAACGCCTTCTGACAGCCCCAGCGAACTGCCCAGCTCCCCACCTAGTTCGTCCCCCAGCAACTCACCCAGTATATCACCAAGTGGATCACCTAGCAGCAAGCCAAGTGTTTCCCCAAGTGCTACCCCGAGTATTACACCGAGTGCATCCCCAAGCTCTGTACCAAGTTCGTCTCCAAGTGAATCCCCCAGTTCCGGACCAAGTTCGAGCCCATCATCCACCCCCAGTGAGTCTCCCAGTGCAAGCCCTAGTGGGTCGCCAAGCTCGAGCCCAAGTGAAACACCAAGTGCTGGGCCAAGTGAGTCTCCTAGTTCAAGCCCAAGTGAATCGCCAAGCGCAGGCCCAAGCGAGAGTCCAAGTGTTAGCCCCAGCTCATCACCTAGTGCTAGCCCAAGTCAGTCTCCGAGTGCTGGCCCAAGTGCATCCCCAAGTGCTGGACCCAGTGAGTCACCTAGTGCCAGTCCCAGTGCGTCCCCAAGTTCTGGACCCAGTGCAAGCCCAAGTGAGTCGCCCAGTTCGTCTCCAAGCAAGGCACCAAGCTTAGGCCCCACAACTAGTCCAAGTTCGTCTCCAAGTAACAGCCCAAGTAGTACTCCAAGTGCTTCACCAAGTGCATCACCAAGCTCAAGCCCAAGCGAAACACCAAGTGTTAGCCCAAGTGCATCACCCAGTGTTGGCCCCAGTGAATCACCCAGTGTTGGCCCCAGTGAATCACCCAGCGCAGGCCCCAGTGAATCACCCAGTGCAGGCCCAAGTGCATCCCCAAGCGAAGGCCCAAGCGAATCACCCAGCTCAAGCCCAAGCACGTCTCCAAGTGCTGGCCCGAGTGCTTCTCCAAGTTCAAGCCCAAGCAAAGCCCCAAGTCTTGGACCCACTGCGAGCCCTAGTGAGGCCCCGAGTGAGGCCCCGAGTGAGGCACCTAGCGAGGCTCCTAGCGAGGCACCCAGCGAAGCACCAAGTGAGGCACCAAGCGAATCACCAAGTGTCGAACCCAGCTTGGGTCCAACAGTATCCCCATCTAGTGAACCTAGTTTGGGACCAACGACCACTCCATCTAGTTCCCCCAGTGAGTCACCAAGCATTTCTCCTAGTTTGGGTCCCACAACCACCCCATCAAGTTCACCGAGTGGCAGTCCCAGTGCAACACCTAGTGTTGGGCCTTCTGCATCTCCATCCAGTGGACCCAGTAGTTCCCCTAGTGGCTCGCCAAGTGTAGGTCCAAGTGCAAGTCCCAGTGCAACACCTAGTGTTGGGCCTTCTGCGTCCCCATCCAGTGGACCCAGTAGTTCCCCTAGTGGCTCGCCAAGTGTAGGTCCAAGCGAAAGTCCCAGTGCGACACCTAGTGTTGGGCCTTCTGCATCTCCATCCAGTGGACCCAGTAGTTCCCCTAGTGGCTCGCCAAGTGTGGGCCCAAGTGCAAGTCCCAGTGCAACACCTAGTGTTGGGCCTTCTGCATCTCCATCGATCAGTCCATCAGTTGCTCCCTCTGGATTTCCATCTGCCTTCCCCACCACAAGTGACTACACATGTGAAGATTCATGGGCTATTGACATGACCATCACCCCCATTTGCCTTGAAGACATGGGGTATATACTGGCCGATTTGGATGGTCTAATGGAAAGTATGGAACTTCTGAGTGCTACAAATGCGGCTGCGGAGGTGACATGACTGTTGGGACTCTGCCTCGATCACCAGCCACTGTCGATGGCTGGCTTACCTGATTTTGCTGAGAGATCCATGAGACCGTGAGCACCAGCAGAGTCTCTTGCGTGGACAACCCTCCAACTGTCAAGATTGGGCTATGACTTTGGTGGTAGATGGATGGTTGCTCTGGTGGCTCCCATGATTATGACAGCCTCACTAAAACAAAGGGAAGCTGTGACATGGGTGAAAGTGATGTTTGATCTTTTGATTTAACTTGTTCAAGTCCCGATGATGGTCAATTCATTGATGCACTTATAACTCCCAGTGTTGACTCTGTTGTCATAATGAAGGGAGGCAATGGGGGTGTAATCTATGATGGATTGAAGGCCAGGTTCAACATACACACTAGATGTTGGACAGCGCAAGGGAATCAGCCACATGGAGTTCTGCTTCCGCTGTGATGGGCCATGCAAAAAGTCGGAACCTCACCCACACTGGGCCAACGCGCATGCTGGTTGCAAGCAAGTGCATTGCTGGATCGAAGACAGCTCTACTGATGCTTGCATTGAGTCCTGTTTCCATGGATCTCTACACGGGCTCCAATGAAGGTTGTGGACCCAAGTGAGAGAAGACAGGAACTGTTTTTGTGAATCCAAGTTCAGATGGAAAGACTGCAACAGTAACATACCAGACTGTTGGCAACTTTGTCATTCAACAGACTCAGCTGTACATTGGAGGAGAGGAAGTGCCTCTTGTCCAACCTGGTGATTTTGATTACTCTCATGACAGAAGGCTCCCTTTCCCCCACCACAACCACCGGAAGATTTATGTGGTAGAATTGAAGTCTTGTGATTTCTACATTGCGCAGTTGCCAAGATCTGTGGTGAATTTGACACATTTGCCCAACTGAAGTCCAATCACAACGCCTTCTGACAGCCCCAGCGAACTGCCAGTCCCCACCTAGTTCGCCCACGCATCACCCAGTAATTATCACCAGTGATCACCTAGCAGCAAGCCAAGTGTTTCCAACGTTCTGTACCAAGTCTACACTGATACTCAAGTGCACACAAAGCATAGCACCAAGTACACCACAAGCTGGTCTCACTATCAGCCCAAGCTCCTCGCCAAGTGAATCGCCAAGTCTGGTCCCAGTTCTAGTCCTCGTCAATTCGAGCAAATCGCCCAGCTCGCCCTGTGAATCGCCCAGTCTCCTGCCCGAGCGAATCCCCCAAGCACCTCTCCCAGTGCCAGCCCCAGTTATCACCAAGCCAGTGGCCCCAGTTCATCACAAGCATGGCCCCTAGACGAATCACCAAAGCACCAGTCCAGCGATATCCCCAAGTGCGAGCCTACAGCATCACCAAGTGCAAGCCCAAGTTCATCTCCCAGTTCATCACCAAGCAGAACGCAAGTTTGGGCCCAACAACAAGTCCAAGTGCCACCCCTAGCACCAGCCCAAGTAGCTATCCCAGTAGAGACCAAGTTCATGCCAAGCTGCAGACCGAGTTCATCACCAAGTGCAGGACCCAGTCACTCCCAGTGCAGTCTCAGTGAATCACCATGCTCCCAAGTGCCAGTTCCAAGTGGATCACCAGGCTTCCAAGCTCTTCTCCCAGTTCGAGCCCCAGCAAAACTCCATGTTGGCCCTCAAGCAGCCCATAGCGCTTCTCCAAGATAATCAAGCAGCACGCCCAGTTCATCGCCAAGCGAGTCACCAAGTTAAAGCACCTAGTTGGGACCAACAGGAAGCCAAGTTCTCACTCAGTTCCTATCCCATGAAAGCCCAAGTGACCGCCAAGTAGTTCACTCAAGTTTCCTCCAAGCTTGGGTCCCACAGCACCCCATCATAAGCACCCGCGATCAACCTAAGCATTGCTCTCAGTTTGGGTCCACACCCCCATCAGCAAGCCCAGTGAGTCACCAAGCCATTGCTCCTAGCTTGGGTCCCACAACCACCCATCCAGCGAGCCAGTTGAGTCACCAAGCATGCCCCTAGCTTGGGTGGCCCACAGCCACCCATCAAGTTCAACGAGTGGAGTCCAAGTTGCAACACCTAGTGTTGGGCCTCTCTGCATCTCCATCCAGTGACCCAGTAGTTCCCCTAGTGGCTCTGCCAAGTGTGGGCCAAGCAAAAGCCAAGTGCACACCTAGTGTTGGGCCTCTTGCATTCCATCGATCAGTCCATCGTTGCTCCTCTGGATTTCCATCTGCCTTCCCCACCACAAGTGACACACATGTGAAGATTCATGGGCTATTGACATGACCATCACCCCCATTTGCCTTGAAGACATGGGATATGGCCGATTTGGATGGTCTAATGGAAAGTATGGAACTTCTGAGTGCTACAAATGCGGCTGCGGAGGTGACATGACTGTTGGCGACTCGGCCTCATCACCAGCCACGTCGACTGCGCTGGCTTACCCGATTTTCTGAGATCTATCATGACCTCCCTGCACGAGTCTTTCAGGGCAACCCCAACTGTAGATATTGGGCTATGACTTTGGCTTGGAAGATGGAGGTTTGCTCTGGTGGCTCCCATGACTATGATAGCCTACTACAAGACAAAGGGAAGCTGTGACATGGGTGAAAGTGATGTTGGATCTTTTGATTTAACTTGTTCAAGTCCCGATGATGGTCAATTCATTGATGCACTTATCACTCCCAGTGTTGACTCTGTTGTCATAATGAAGGGAGGAAATGGAGGTGTAATCTATGATGGATTGAAGGCCGGTTCAACATACACACTAGATGTTGGACAGCGCAAGGGAATCAGCCACATGGAGTTCTGCTTCCGCTGTGATGGGCCATGCCAAAAGTCGGAACCTCAGCCCACAGGGCCCAACGGCATGCCTGGTTGCAACAAGTGCATTAGGGGATCAGAAGACAGCTCTACTGATCTTGCATTGAGTCCTGTTTCCATGGATCTCTACACGGGCTCCAATGAAGGTTGTGGACCCAAGGGAGAGAAGACAGGAACTGTTTTTGTGAATCCAAGTTCAGATGGCAAGACTGCAACAGTAACATACCAGACTGTTGGCAACTTTGTCATTCAACAGACTCAACTGTACATTGGAGGAGAGGAAGTGCCTCTTGTCCAACCTGGTGATTTTGATTACTCTCATGAAGAAGGCTCCCTTTCCCCCACCACAACCACCAAGAGTTATGTGGTAGAATTGAAGTCTTGTGATTTCTACATTGCCGCAGTTGCCAAGATCTGTGGTGAATTTGACACATTTGCACCAACTGGAAGTCCATCCCTTTCTCCAAGCATCAGCCCAAGTGGATACCCAACTGAGAGTCCTAGTGCACCACCAAGTGGCTACCCTAGTGCGTCACCCAGTAGCGGACCCTCGGCATCTCCAAGTTCTGGCCCAAGTGAAAGCCCTAGCAAGGCACCAACATCAGGCCCCACCACAAGCCCAAGTGCATCGCCCAGTTCTGGCCCCAGTGCATCTCCTAGCTCTGGCCCCAGTAGCAGTCCTAGTGCATCCCCAAGCTCTGGCCCCAGTAGCAGTCCTAGTGCATCCCCAAGCTCTGGCCCAAGTGCATCTCCCAGTTCTGGCCCGTCGGCTTCACCTAGTGCATCTCCCAGTGAATCGCCGAGCGAAAGCCCCAGCAAGGGGCCAACAGGAGGTCCAACCCCCAGCCCCAGTGCATCTCCTAGCGGAAGCCCAAGTGGAAGCCCTAGTAGTTCACCCAGTGGAAGCCCTAGTTCTGGTCCCTCTGAATCCCCCAGTTCAAGCCCGAGTGAATCCCCCAGTTCGTATCCCACTGATTCGCCAAGTGCAAAACCCAGTGCATATCCCACTAATGTCCCAAGTGCGTCCCCTACGGGTGGCCCAACAGGTGGGCCTACTCCAGTCCCCTCCGATGGACCAACCACATCTCCAAGTGGCTCTCCCTCCGATGAACCAACCACATCTCCAAGTAGCTCTCCCTCCGATGGACCAACAACCTCTCCGAGTAGCGCACCCAGTTCATCACCTACTACCAGCCCTAGTGCTGCACCGAGTTCCGGCCCAAGCGCTTCTCCGACAGGTGGCCCCTCTGGTTTCCCAACCGAGAGCCCCAGTGCTCCCCCCAGCGCTAGTCCAACAGGTGGCCCCACTGGTTTCCCAACGAATGTTCCCAGTGCTTCCCCCAGCGCTAGCCCAACAGGTGGACCCACCACTAGCCCCAGTGACACCCCCACCACCAGTCCCAGTGACACCCCCACCACTTCTCCAAGCAGTGTACCAACCACATCACCCTCAGTTTCTCCAAGTGGCACACCATCCATTAGTCCATCGGGAAGTCCCACAGCTACACCTTCACTGTTCCCAACCACAAGTGAATACGAATGTCTAGACACATGGGCCTATGACTCAACTTCACCACGATGCTATGTTGGAACTTCTGGTGATTGGGCTTTCAGTAACGGTCGTTATGCTGCCTCTGGTTGTGCTGCTTGTGAATGTCCTGTTTGCAGTGCGGGTGCAGCACCAATGCCTGTTGGTTCGGGTGATGACATGTGCACATGTATCTGCCCACCAGGTGGTGATGGAACTGATCTCTCTGCAAGTCCTGTAACCATGACGTTGTACTTGGGATCAACGGCATCAAGTGAATCACCTGACGACTGTAGACCGCAAGGTGAAGAAATTGGAAGTCTTCACATCATCCCTAATGGCAACGGCACGGTCACGGTTACATACAGGACATACCACGCCTTCGTCATCCGAAAGACTCACTTGTATGTGGGGGATGAACCATTCCCTGTTGATGGAGGAGGGACCCTGAATGAAATCAGCACATTCCCTTTCAATCATGATGAAGGCACACATCACACAAAGCTCACTTCACAGTCATTCCTTGTTGACATGGCATCTGTCATGTCTGGTTGTGACTACTATGTGGCTGCAGCCGCTACTGTGTGTGGTGATTTCAATACTTTCTCCCCCACTTCTGCCCCAAGTGCCTTCCCCACGGAATCACCAAGTGCTTCTCCAAGCGCCTATCCTACAGAAAGCCCAACTGGGGGACCCACCCCAAGCCCAACTGGATTCCCAACCAATGTTCCAAGTAGTTCACCAACTGAATCGCCAACAGGTGGGCCAACTCCCAGTCCAACTGAATCGCCAACTGGTGGACCAACTCCCAGTCCAACTGAATCGCCAACTGGTGGGCCAACTCCCAGTCCAACGGAATCGCCAACGGGCGGACCCACCCCGAGCCCAACTGGTTCACCAACTGGAGGACCTACCCCCAGCCCAACTGGTTCTCCAACTGGAGGACCTACCCCAAGCCCATCTGATTCTCCGACTGGCGGCCCAACCGGATTCCCAACAAATGTTCCAAGTAGTTCACCAACAGAATCTCCGACCGGTGGCCCAACTGGATCACCAACCGGTGGCCCAACTGGATCACCAACCGGTGGCCCAACTGAATCACCAACCGGAAGCCCCTCAGGATTCCCCACAGACTCCCCAAGTGCTTCTCCAAGCGGCTATCCTACAGAAAGCCCAACTGGTGGTCCCACCCCAAGCCCAACTGGTTCTCCAACTGGAGGACCTACCCCAAGCCCAACTGATTCTCCAACTGGTGGCCCAACCGGATTCCCAACGAATGTACCCAGTAGTTCGCCAACAGAATCCCCAACTGGTGGGCCAACCCCCAGCCCAACTGATTCACCAACTGGAGGACCAACTGGTTCACCGACTGGTGGGCCCACACCGAGCCCAACTGATTCACCAACTGGAGGACCAACTGGAGGGCCAACTGAGTCTCCAACCAGCTCTCCCACTGGTTTCCCAACTGACAGCCCAAGCAGTGCACCAACTGGATACCCAAGTTCGGCCCCATCTTTGCCCTGTGGCCAATGCGCGGAAGGTTGCTATGCTGTTGATCAGGATGCCCTAGTCTGTGATGAAACTGCCTATGCCTGGCGTGGCCACACTGGACATCCTCTTGATGGCAGTTGCTTCCAACCCAGGTTCAATAACTGGGGATGGACCAGTGGACCCCTCTCACCTGGTGATTATACCATGGATATTTGGGCTGGAGCTGTAGGGTGTGTCAGGGATAGAGGTGCTCTTGTTGGAACATTGAATTTCAGCTTTGATGGCCTTGGTGCAACTGCAACTTTCACCTTTGACACTGACAGTGGCTACAGCATGAAGGAAACACATTTGTATGTGGGTGACTCCGAATACCCTACATTCATGGGAAAAGAGACGGTCTCTCCCGGAAAATACACTGCCATCCATGAGGGGTTGGATGGTGCTGGCACTGACAGCTACACATTCACTCATGTGCCAACATTCACCGATACCGATGGTGTTGAGAAGGTGTGGGTCATTGCTCATGCTGTCTCCTGTACAGGAGGCGCATATGCTACTGAGGAACACCGCTGCAGATGTGTGTGCCCAACTGAGAGCCCGACAGCTGTACCAACAGCTACACCAACGGCATTCCCAACAAACACCCCAAGTGGTTCACCAACTGGTGCACCTACTGGCGGGCCCACCCCAAGCCCAACCGACGGGCCCACCCAAAGCCCAACTGACTCTCCTACAGGTGGGCCCACTCCCAGCCCCACCGATTCACCTACAGGTGGGCCCACTCCCAGCCCCACCGATTCACCTACTGGTGGACCCACTCCCAGTCCCACTGATTCACCTACTTCCAGTCCTACTGACCCCCCCACTGGTGGACCCACGCCTAGCCCAACTGATTTTCCGACCACTTCTCCTACTGCTGCCCCTACTGGCTGCGGAGCCAAGTCCCTTCCCTCTGGAGTGTCCTTTGGAACATACAGTGGTAACCCCCAGTGTCACTCTGGCGGCAGTAGTACGCCATTTGGATTTGATTTTGGATGGAAGATGGATGGCTGCTCAGCTGGTACCTACTATCTGGACTCTGCCCTCTCTGGAGGAGAGATCAAGGGAGCTTGTGACATTGCTGACAAGATCAAACTCACTGTTGAGTGTAATTCTGACAAGTCTGCCACTATTTCTTGGTTTGGTCAGGGAGATTCCATCATGGCCATCAAGGTGAAGGGCGGAAATGGTGGAACACTGTATGATGCTGGTGGCAACAACGGAGGCAGATTCATTGCAGGTTATAACAATGGTGGCAACGTTGCGGGCATTAGTCACATTGAAATCTGTCTCAACTGTCAAGGCTCAAGTTGTTATGAAGACGTCACTGAAGCTCCCACTGAAGGTCCCACTAGTTTCCCCACAAACACGCCAAGCTCAGCACCAACTGAATACCCCACAAATATGCCCAGCTCTGAACCTACAGCCTATGAAGTGTCCCGCAAGCGTGTTTTGGAGGATGAACATGCCCTTGAAGACAAATATGGTGAAGTGTGCGGCAAGCAGATGTTCTTTGAGGACTTTGACGATGAGTGGGGTGGTGCCTGGGGTGACATTCCCAGTGATGCATCCAAGAGCAAATTCCTACACCTTGTCAATGACGGTGAGAACCACAAGGTTGAAAAGACCTTCAGTGTCCCCAGAGACGCCCTCCTGGTGACTCTGGAGTTCATGTTCTATGAAATTGGTAGAAATGAGAAATCGGAGGGAGCCTGTATCAATGTCACAATTGGCAACACAGCTGTCAACTTGGATACTTTTGGAGCTGATGATGAGCTTGAAATTGTCTCAAGTGACTTAGTTGATGGTATCAGCTGGTCTCTCACCAGCATCAGTGACAACGGTGACCTAGGCCTTGCTGCCAGTAAAGGAGCAGACCAGATGCACAAGGTGAAGCTAGCTATTCCTTCGAAGCACTTCCAGGAAGGCATTGTTGACTTTGGTCTTGAAGTTCAAATGAATGCTGATGACAGTGATGAGAGCATTGGCCTTGATGACTTCCGAGTTGTGGCTTTTGCTCAATCCTGCGATACCTTGCAAACTCAGGCAACCTTGCCAATGGAACAAGATGCCCTGCCAGGAATTTGTTCTGGACGAGTGGCAACTGCGTGGGGTGATCCTCACATGACTACATTTGATGGTGTCAGGTACAATTGCCAGGGCGAGGGTGAGTTCACAATCATGAAGACACTTGGTACCAATGCCAATGCACAACCCAAGTTTGAGGTGCAAGGTCGCTTCATGAGCTTTGACAAGCGCCGCATCACAGTGACACGCGGACTGGCTATTCGTGATGAAGGCACTCCCACGATTCAGCTCAATGTTCCAAGTCGATACGACAGACAATGCCCCATTGAGATGTTTGTGGGCAAGCACAAGCGCAACCTGTTGGAGGGCACTGGAACTGAGGATGTGGTTGTCAAGAACATTGGCAAGAAGGTTGTTGTCTACTACCCAAAGACTGGTCTTCAATTTGTTGTAAAACTGACTACATCCACTAAGTATGGATGCTACTTTTCAGTGAAGGCTTGCTTGCCAGATGAGTTCTACCGTGAGGAGACTATTGTTGGTTTGCTTGGAAGTCCTGATGAAGACCCTACAAATGAATTTATGAAGTCTGATGGAACTGCATATGAAGTTGCAAACCCCAATAAGAACGAAGGCAACTACGAATACTGTACCAAGGAATGGTGTGTCCGTGATGAAAGGAAGTCCTTGTTCGTGTATGGAGCAGGTGAAAGCTTCAGCAAGTTCAACAGGTGTGATCTTCCCTATGAGGGCTCTGTTGAACGATGCGTAGCAAATCCCCCAACATGGTTGCTTGACATCTGCAGTGAGTGTGACAAGAGGTGCTTCTACGAAGGTTGTGCAGGTGGTGCTGAAGAAGCAAAGATTGCTCTTGATGTTGAGTTTGATCTGAATAATGAAAAGGGTTGCGGACAGGTAGTTATTGATGAAGATTTCGAGGAAAATGATGTGAGCGAGTGGGGCATGATTGACACTGCCCCCAGGTCCGGATCATTGTTCCTTGGCAGGTTCCGCAAGGACAGTCCATCAGTTAGCAAGGAATTTGACATTCCAGGATGGGCAAACTATGCCACAGTCGAGTTCTTGCTCTACGAAATTGACGACTGGGCAGCTCACAACCGCAGAAACAACAGATTCTATGTCAAGATCGGAGACAGCAAGTTCCATTTGGACACATTCGAAGACGTGGAAAGTCAGTTCCAACCAGGTTCCATCAAATCTGGCTTTAAGAGTGGCATCCATTGGCAGAGACATGTCATTAGTGTTGACACCAGCATTGGTTACAGCATTCAGAACAAGGATCAGATCCACAAGGTCGTCATCAAGGTGCCAAATTGCTACTTTCAGCAAGGAAAGCTGCCAATCGAGTTCTCGGTTACCATGTCCGCTGGTGAAAGCCGCATCAGTGCTGGCGTGGATGATCTGAGAATCACTGCCAACCCAAGGAAGTGCAGTGACATGGATGGTCTTGACAAGTTGAAGCAGAAGCTGCAGCTTGAGGCATTTATGAAGAGAGCGGAAGCCGAAGAGAAGAGAGCCGAGGCAGAAAAGAAGCGAGCTGAGGCAGAGCAGAGGAAGATACTTGATCAGCAGAGAACGGTTAGAGGTAAAGCTTCTGTGGAAGAAGAGCGCGAAGAAGATGTCATTGCTTCCAGTGATGGCTCTTCACCAGTCGAGTGTCGTGTTGCCTTTGGCTATTACAGTCCCAAGCTATCTAGAAGCTTCAAGGAATTGGGTTTCACTGATGGCCCAGCTACCTGGGGTTGGTCCAATGGTCCTTTTGCATCTTCGAACTATGCTTACTCATTTGACCTTTATCCCGAAGGTTCTGATGTTTCGATTGGAACCATGACAGTTGGATATGACGGCTCAGAGGCAGTTGTCACCGTTGATGCACGTGAACGCCTGTGGCTCAAGGAAGTTCAAGCTCACATTGGAGGCGCCCGTCTTCCCTTGAAGGAGGATGGAGCTGAAACTATTGATCCTGAGGACTATCCAGTTTCCAATCGCCGAATGGCTTTGAGTCGATCATTTGTGGTGACAGACTTTGAAGATGGTCCTATCTATGTGGTTGCTGAGGCAACTGTTTGTGGTGTTTTCTCTAACGGTGCTGCTGCCGAGAGTAACGATGCTGGACTTGGTGGTTTGGTTTCGTCTGTCCGCAACTTCTTCGGCAACTTGATGTAAGGTCGGTGCTTAGACAAGCAAACTTGTTTCTCCTTTTTTAAAGTTAAAAGGTTATAGATCAAAGGTGTTTGATGTTTCCATCTCTGGATATTTTGGATTTTAGCTTGCTTTGTCCGGTGGTGTGAACAGTAGTATCGGACACAATGCTATCAGCTGCTAAACATTCGTCAGCTTGTTACTAGCTAGTTGCAAGGGCATGTTCCTCTCCTTTGTATGGCTTTTTGGCTCAAGTAGGTTGTAAACATGTTAAATCCAAGCATTCGTTCGGCCAAACCCTTGGCATCCGAAACGGCCCTCAATTTCTCGCCCCTGATCCCACAGAACCCAGTCCTGAATTTTGACTGTTCTTTGCAGAAGACTGGCCCTGGCTAGCTTCCGAAGATAATCTACCTACATGTACTCTAAACCCCCTTAGCTAGCTACTAGGTAGACAACAAGTCCAACAATGCTTAGCCAGCAGAGTGGCCAAAGCAGAGGATGCTCTGGTGCCGGCTCAGGGAACACCACCAAACCATCAATAAAAATAAAGGACACCGGAGGTGTAATAGATATACCAGGCGAGCTAAATTAAAAGATGGGCCGGCATAGTAATATTGTTGAAGTTTGGCTGAAGGTAGTGTCATTAGATTTTTTCATCTGAGAAAGTAGCGTGGTAGCTTACGGGAGTTTAGAGGTGTGCAACATGAGACGTTAGATTTTTCTGTAGATTTTTCGGTCTGAGAAAGTGGCGTGGTAGCTTACGGGAGTTTAGATGTGTGCAACGTGAGACGTTAGTTTTTCCGTCTGAGAAAGAGGCGTGGTAGCTTACGGGAGTTTAGAGGTGTGCAACGTGAGGAAAATATGCAGGATCCGTTGCTATGACTAAGAGATTGTGTAAGAAATTTGGGGGCCCAAGAGGGGGCTAACGTTTTTAGAAAACTCTAACCCTAAGGATAAACAACCAACCAAAACCAAACCACCACCACCACAATAAAAGGACACCGGAGGTGTAAGAGATATACCAGGCGAGCTGAACAAAAAGATGGGCCGGCATAGTAATATTGTTGAAGTTTGGCTGAAGGTAGTGTCATTAGATTTTTCCGTCTGAGAAAGTGGCGTGGTAGCTTACGGGAGTTCAGAGGTGTGCAACATAAGACGTTAGATTTTTCCGTCTGAGAAAGAGGTGTGGTAGCTTACGGGAGTTTAGAGATGTGCAACGTGAGACGTTAGATTTTTCTGTCTGAGAAAGGGGTGTGGTAGCTTACGGGAGTTTAGAGGTGTGCAACATGAGACGTTAGTAGTTAACTTAGGAATTACAAAGTCCCTGGAGGGATTAACATGAGACGTTAGATTTTTCCGTCCGGGAAAGTGGCATTAGATTTTTCCTTCTGAGAAAGTGGCGTGGTAGCTTATGGGAGTTTAGAGGTGTGCAACGTGAGATGTTAGATTTCCGTCTGAGAAAGCGGCGTGGTAGCTTACGGGAGTTCAGAGTTGTGCAAATGAGAGGAAATATTCAGGATCCGTTGTATGATTTTAAAAGAGAATGTGTAAGAAATTTGGGGGCCCAAGAGGGGCTAATTTTTTAGAAAAACTCTAACCCTAAGGATATAAATCCAACCAAATCCAAAACCAACAAACGAACCAAACAACCACCACCACAATAAACGGGGTCAGAGATCACCGGAGTCTGCCCGGTATATAAAAGGGGGTCTCAGAGATCACCGTTGTCTGCCCGGTATAAATCATCGAAGGTCCCAACGGTCCACCATCCCAAGATGAGCGGTAGAGTATTGCAGAGGATAGAATGAAGTGGTTGGATGCAATGGATGACAACATACGAGTATCATAACGTTACTGAGACAGTTGTGCTTCACATAAAATCTTGTTGGTTTGATAGAAGACCTGTTGGCTTGGGCATCGTCCAACCATGTCATCAAGTGTGGTTTCAGCTGTGATGGTTCCCGCGGACGAATCAAGACCTTTGGAGGCTGTCCCCATCTCTGCAGATCCAACAGTGGATGACCTGGAAAACTTTGTAAAGAACCTACAAGAAGAGGGGACGATTGTCGAGGACGTCAGACAACGACTGTTTGTGAGGCCTGGATCGGATGGTGCTGGATCTGCTGGATTGTATGCCTATGATGTTGTTATCGTTGGCACTAATGCTGAAGAAGCCACAATCCACAAGAATGTTCGTGCCAGTCGGTTGGCCATGGCATGCGGACTCTTTTCTCACAAGTTGCACGGCAATATACTATTGGTACGAGCATCGATTGCTTCCAGAGTGGATTTGCAGCTGGATCACGTCTTGGGTGCCTGCTGCATCAGCCCCGATCTCAGATCAACCGTACAGCAACAATTGAAGAAACCTGTTCTCTCCTACTCCAATGTGCCAACATTGCTAGGAAATGCACTTCAGCAGAACTATCATGACAAAGCTGTCCTCAGTAAGCTGGCGAACGTCATGATGTCCTTGGATGGTGATGATGACGGAGAGGACGACAATGATGAAGACTCCAGCGACTCAGATTGCTCACAGCAAAATGCTTCCACGGCACAGAACACAAACAATGGTATCAAACAACATTCTGCGACAGCCAGTCACGACAGCAGAGGCAGCAGAATAGAATGTGTCACCAAGGAACCCCTCTGCTTGCACTGTAGAAAACCAGCTGATACCCTTTGTCCTGATTGCAAGGCTTGCTATTTTTGTGACACTCCCGAGAGACGGTGCCGAAGAATAGGGTAAGTACGGGACGGATCCTCTGCAATACTGTCTCATCTTCTCATCCTACAGGAATCTTCACCAGATGGACACATGCCTGCCTTTGTCCAACTTGGAAATTCTATACGAATCGACGACGGGAACTTTCGACTTTTCCATTTCTAAGCACCTGGACACAACAATTGACAACTGCCGCCTTCCAATCCTCCGAGAAACCTTACGAAGACTTTCTGAACCAACATCTCCTCAACACTGGCGGCAGTGGCGACAACACATCGTCGTGGTGGTCAACAGAATTGTACGGATGGGCAGGAGGGACCAGTAGGAGTGCCGAAACAGTCAACATGTCCATTCGAAGAACCTACATGGAAGGCTTTGCTCCCCTCTTAGAGATACCACCGCAGCGGCGAGTGGAAGAGGAAGACCTACAAAGAGCCAACGCAAGCATGGCACAGAAAATCACTCGCAATGCGGTGGGCTTATTGCAATTATCATCCTGGGAACAGTATTATATCTTGCGACACATTCCAGCTTCCAGTCCAGTCGCTTTGCTGTGCACATTTCCTCTAACTCTGTACTACGCAATCACCCAATGGGGGGAAGTGCCCTGTACAGTGGCCCGCATGCTGCAGCGACCATTGCGACTCCACATTGTGGGTGTGGAGAAGGAGGCCAACTTTCTCGATTTGTTTCAAGAAGTGGGGTATCTTCTGCCAGAAGACTTGAAGGTATGCGGAAGGAACGAAAGTGGAGCATTTGTACCTGCTTACTACATGATGCTAAGTTTCCTCTCACACACACATCATGAATTTTTCGTGTATTTGATTCAATTCTTTTAGGTGGAAATGACATTCATTGTACGTGAAGATATGCTCCCTTCAGGCACTCAAGAAGCTAACAAGCAAGGACATCATCACATCTTCACAATCCACCTTTGCAGCAACGTATCCATGTCGGTTGTCAGTGGCACGTATGGTGATTCCTTGGACCCAAACTTTGACTGTGGTGGACCACCGGATATGATCATTGGTTTGAATGCTGGTTTGTATGCGTATGAATCTTGGAGAAGCGTTGTGACCTATCTGTATCACAACCCAGGTGTCATTGGCGTCTTCTCTGACTACAACGAGTACAGTGGGTTGAATTGTGCTGGCCTTGGAGGCCAAGCCAGCCGCGAGAGTCTCTGTGTCAACCCATTTCGGCAGCCTCGAGCCATGCCTGTGTATAGTATGAATCTTCCTCAGTTCAGCAATGGCTTTCTGTACGTAATGAATGCCCAGGAGCTGGAGTAGTGCTTCACTTTGGCTGCTTGAGATGCTAGCAACGCTCGAAACTGAACATCAGGTAGTGTGGGTTCCCGAATGGATGCTTCTGCTGTCCCCAATAAGCGTACTCTGAGCCTGCTCCGTCCCGCTCTCGTTGTCCCGTCCGATAAGGAAGCAATCGTTGCCGGTTTAAAAGCCTTTTCTTCTCTGGCAGCCATTAGACATGGGGGTTGTATCAGCCAAATTTGGCTAACTAGCTAGCTATGCAAGAGATGCATCATGATACTACTAGTACGGTTTTGTTAGCAAGCAAGCGCTTTCGTGGCGGCCAGGGACTCTTTCCAAAGACGTGTCAGGTTGGAGATTGGGAGGGCCTTTCCTCTGACCTTTCCTGCTGTGGAGATCCCCCCGGTAGCCACCATCTTTTGACTCTCTTTGCTTGCTTCTTCAGCCACCAAGAAGCTACAGCCGTACCGTATATGATGATCTAGCTGCCTAGCTACTGTAGCCAGAGAAGACGGTAGCTGGTACCTGTTACAGTAGCTAGCCAGCGTCTTCGTCGCTAGACCATGCAGCGGGGACAAAAAGTAGGTATCTTGGGTTTACAACCTCAACAAGACCAACGTCCAGCTAACTCTACCGGTAGCTATGCATACCGGTAGCTAGCTAGGTCCTGGTCGGGAAACAGTCCGTTGAGAGATTTGTGAGAGGGGACGCTTCCAGGCCCGTTAACGGTCCACCCAGGATTCGTAAGCAGCCAGAACGACCAATTGCATTCCGACAAATTTCGGGCTCGACGCAGGCAGCACGGCGTCAAACCCATTCACCGAGTTGGAAGAGACCCTGCAACCTCTGCAACGTGACAACCAGTTTGCCATCAAAGGTTGTCACTGGCCTTGTATTAGCCAGCTATCTTCAATTAGCTGAGCTAGCTACTAGCAATCTATCCAACAAAGCCGAGCCGCTAAAGAAGGAGTCATTTCATTTCATCTCTCACGATACGATTCATCATTCGACGCCAGAGTAGCTTCTATTCTATTCAGGCTTTCTGAATTGTTCTGTCTATCTGCGATCACCTATTACTGCTCACGCTACCTACTACCGTACCAGTAGCTAGCTATACCCACGAAACAATCCAAGCACGAAAGATCGACGAACGAAACGAAACAACGCTACTCTGTTTGTTAGTTGACCATGGCTCAAGGCAATCTCCCTCAACCTTGTAGTACCAGCACAATGACTATAACACGCGACAACAATGGCGAAATTCGGCTTCGAACGGTCAAGCGCTCCAAGACTCCTCCTCCATCGGAACAGTTGATGCTTCCGCAGACACCTCCACGAATGTCTCACGGAGGAGAGAACAGCACTATCTCTTCTCCTCGCCCCAATCGAGCCCGCGTCAATTCTCGAGAATACATTCACTCGTACGACGGAATCTATGCCGATGGGGATGACATGGCGGGCTTTGATATTCAGCGCAATGCCGGTAGTTGGTGGGAAAATCAGCAGCGGCACATGTTCTTGGCGTATGTGATTGTGCTTTTCTTTGTGGGGCTTTCCGTGGAAATGATCGTGTCGGGATTGGTGGAGGATATTTCCGTTCGAAAGGCATCCATGACGGTCACCAATCTCATTCACTTCTCCGTGACGCTCATCTATTTGCACTGGATGAAAGGAGGCACTCACGAAGATCAGGGAGATTTGGATCATTTGACGTTGTGGGAACAGATTGAAGCCACACCCAATACGGGAGGGCTACGATTGGCTCTGAGGATTGTTCCCACTGTACTCTGTTACATGGCTTGTTTGTGGGCAGGATTCACAGATGGTCCACGTCTTTGTATCATCAATTTGATTATTTGGTATTTGACGCTGCTAGGGAAGATGCCCTGGATGAATGGTGTTCGAATCTTTGGAATCAATTCTCATATTACTGATGGAGAACGCAAGGTAGAAGAACATGCCAGGTCCAGCTAAGGGACGGGCAAGCACTGAATGGAATGGAATCAATCCATGCAGCTTTCTCTTTTTTCTTCTTCTCAAAACAACAAACAACAACTGTCAGAAAGACCCTCGACTCGGAACCAGCGATCTACCGTACTACAGGAATCGAATTGAATCATTTACATTACCACGCCCGGCCCCGGGCATCAATGCCGACGCGTGTTGTCGTTGGATTGGTGCTCTATACGATTTTCAAGAAAAACAAGAACAAAAAACGACACTTTTACTTGAATAGAAGTTCAGGTGGAAAAAGAGACGCGGAATATGTCTCGAGTAATACACCAACAGGACAGGTCGAGTTTTAGCATGGCTCGATATAAATATATATTATATTACATGTACTAGACAGACAGACAACATGCATGTGTATGTACGTTTTAAAATAGAAGCAACCTTCAGAGTACCGTACCGCTGAGGAATGCAGTGGCAAGTTGCCGCCCTCTAGAATTTGCATTGCCGCAGCCACCGCAGCCCGGAGACACTGTCACGGGCTAGGTTGGCAAAGACCTACCGGATGCATCTATCTGTGTCAGGCCTGCGGGGCATCTACCCAAGGACCCCAAGTGTACCCTCCATTCCATCAGCACCAGCGCAACCAGTGTCCTACTGCTACTATGATAACTGCTGCTAGGCCGACATATAAATACTGGTACCGGTACGGTAGCTATATTGATTACATTTAATTTTCTCACCGCCATTTTTCGCCTTGACCGAGAACACTCAGTTCGATTTGATTCTGATGCCGGCCATGGTTCCCAGCCAACCAACCCTATGAACGAAGACCTCGCTTGTCTGCTCATACCATAGTCTACTACCCTGGACCGCCTCCAGCACAGGCAACCAAAATTAACTCCACCACTACTAGCTAGCTAGCTAGGCAGTCGACTCGGAATGTTTCATTGTTGCTCGGATACAAACCTGGCCAGCGGTAGGAAAAACGAATGGATATTGGGGGCGGGATGATCTGGCCCAGAGCAGAAAGTAAGTGAACTTTGACTAATGCCAAACGCAACGACAGTGGCCTCCCACTTCTACAGTGGACGAAACTCAGTATATTATTTGAGACAAGACGAGGCTCTACTACAATGAACAATCTTTCCAACTACGACCTAAAGCAGACTCGGCAGGACCACCGAACCGAGAGAAGCCATTTTTCTTGCCTTGTCCTGACTACTTCCGACTAATGATATGCTTGTTGGATCGACAAAATAATCACAAAGAAATAGATGACAATAGAGAGGAACAGAGAGAAAGAAAAATACTACCACGGTCTATGATGGTCTCATACAGCTCTTCCATAATATTTTCCAAGAAAGGAAACGTTGTTTTTCATGTCGGATATAAGTAAGAAACCTCGCAGATACAATACAGTCCACTGAATGAATCCATCCATCCATAATCTAAGAAAACTTCTGGCAGACAGGCAAGATGGAGGATTCAAAGTCAAGTTCTGAGTGGTCAGTGGCATTGATGTGGATTCCTACGCCATTGAGAGCAGTCTTGACGGCCTCTTTGGACCCACTGTAAAGCATCTTCGGCTTGATTTTGGCATTGTCGGGGTTCCAGGTGATTAGCACCAGCTTGGATGTGTCGCGTCCATCCGTTGTTTTGAACTCTACATCGACGAGTCCGTAGCGGGGTTCCGATTCTGGGAGCTCACCGCAAAAGTCCTCGTATGTCTTGGACCGTTCCCCCTTTTTCTCAATGACAATCGTTTTCTGGTCTTCAATCTTGTAGATGTAGAATCGAAGCTTTTCGCCTTTGCCTAGCTTGAAATCTTGAAAGGTCGTGGCGACCTCATCTGATGCTGTTACTCCGGTTGACTGTCAGTCAAATCATGTCGATGAAAAGACAGAAACACCACGCGTGAAATCCACGCCAACAGTTTTCGTTGCGCCACAACCGACCAAACAAAAATAAAATAAAATAAAAAAGGGACGAAATAAGACGTCTGAGATTAGAGACGGCAAACAAACAACAGGATCCAAACAGAGAGCATGCATTCAACCACGCAGCCTTGACGGGCCCCCAATTTCAAACGGCACCAACAACACGGTCGACTCGGAATATCATTTTGTCGTCCGTCTCTCAAAACACTCCACCGACCGCAAACAGGGCAACCACCGCCTAGCTAGCTACTAGCCACACAGCACCCGACCATGCTACACAACGCTTCTCGACTCGACTCGACTCTTACATACCATGATGAATAGTTGATTTGAGTTTGTGCGCAACAAAGATGCTACAACTGATATGAAAATGCGAAGTGTGAAGGCAGGTGTCTTGGAGGAGCTGAGCACAGCTTTCGTGGTGTCGCTTTGCCTCTTTGGATCCGAGTGATGCTGCGTAGACTTCTACGCAAGATTTCAAACCCAAGATCCAATGGTGGGGCAGGCGATTTTCCGAACCCCGCCGAACTGGCCATGCTTCTCAAGGAGATGACCTTTTTCAGCAATGACCGTGGCTCTGCATCACCGCTTTTACCGTATCACCACCATCTAGCTAGACTACTAGCTTCAGCAGGTAGCTGTGATACGTCCACATCATGAAGTCAACCCTATCGTCGTACGGGTTTGCACAAAAGAGGATATTGAACACTTCTGAGACAGGGCTGGGCGGATTGCTGAGCTCCCTTGCAAACTAGCTACTTTTAGCTTATTGTTCTTCCGTGCCATCGCATGTTTACATGTACATCGTTCTGCACTTCAGCCTCCGTTCGCAGGGGCCAACAAGCAGCTCTACTGTCATGCCATATGGCACTTTTATCCCATGATTACAGGTAGATAACATCAAGAGTCCAGCTAGTAGGCTAGAGAGGAAATCAAAAGGATAGAGCCAAGTGGGGATAGAGAGGGTGTTGGAGCTCAGCAGAAATAAACGGCAAAGGGGCAACACAAAGGCGGTAACAAATACATTGGTATAGAAAAGTACATGTTGTAACGACTAGAGCTGCAAAAGAATACACCAACTGAGACTTGAACTTCACATGACTCAAGAAAACATTTAACTTATTCTTTTGTGTCATCCCACATCTACATGGTACTGCACATCGGCCTTGGTTCGCAGGGGCCAGCAAGTAGCTCTACTGCCATGCACTATGGCACACTGTTCCATGCATTGATATGGTAGATAACATCAAGAGTCCAGCTTGGGCTACAGGGGAAAACAATATGATGGGGATAGAGAGGGTCTAGGGGCTCGGTGGAAACGGAAGTCAAAAAGTGAGCACAAAGCCCAAAACAAAGACTTTGCTGTTCAAACGTTCATGTTGTACCAACTAAAACTGCAAAAGAATACACCAACTGAGAATTGAACTGCACAGGACTCACTAGCTAGCCAGGAACAAGGTAGACATAGAATCCCCTTTTGACTTTTAGCATATTCTTACTGTGTCATCCCATTGTCTACGTGGTACTGCACATAGGCCTCTGGTCGCGGGGGGCAGAAAGCACCTCTACTGTCAGGCCCTATGGCACATTATCGCTGCACTACGGGTAGATAACATCAAGAGTCCAGCTTAGGCTACAGGGGAAAACCATATGATGGGGATAGAGAGGGTGGGGGAGCTCGGCGGAAACGAATGTCAAAAAGTGAGCACAAAGCCCACAACCAATACTTTGCCATTCAAAAGTACTTGTTGTAACAGCTAAAACTGCAAAAGGATACACCAACCGAGAATTGAACTCGGGTACTTTGCCATTCAAAAGTACTTGTTGTAACAGCTAAAACTGCAAAAGGATACACCAACCGAGAATTGAACTCGGGACCTACGCCGTGTTAAAGCGTCGTCATAACCAACTAGACCATCGGTGCTTAGCGCCTTGCTGATAGACGAAGCTGGAGTTTGGAGATAATTTTGAACAGTGCGGGTTTTTGTCGCCAAAGAGGTGCAGATTTTGCAGATTTTGGCGCCACCCTCCAGAGGTGTGGAATGTTTTGCCACCGAGGTCGTGCCCTGGAGGTGCGGGATTTTGCCACCAAAGTGCACGCACTCGAATTTCCGTGCTCCCTAAAATCCATAAAGACCTCCATAAAATTTGGCAATATGGGAATGCATCACCAAACCCCCATTGGGCACCCATAGAAATCGATCACTCCACCTGTTGTTGCAGATGTGCTGTTTGTTCTCGTGATATCAACATCGTTTGGGTATAAGGGTATGTCATACCGGTAGGGCAGTGAATTGTGGAAAGAAAAATCGAGTGTGACTTGTGACTTGCCGCCAACGGACGTGCGCAGATTGCCGTATTGCTGCCATCCGTTTCAAGAAAATGTACTGTTCGGGAGTGGGCGTCTGATGTTTCCATTCGAAACCATTTCCTCTCTTTGACGGTCTAATCACCATCCCGCGATTCCACCTCCCCGACGAATAATTCAATTCCGATCATCATTCATTATCAGAACTGATCTGCAGCTTCTTGTGAGTTGTCCACATCTGCAATGACCAGCATCGAAGACTCGTCACTCGAAGAGTCGAGCGGCGACATGGCAAGGAACTTGGCAGCTGCCCGAAATGGTACTAGCTAGTACGTGCGTGGCAACGGCGCGAATCGAGTGACTCAGTCGAGTCACGGGTCGAAAACCGAAAGATTTTTTCCATAGACTGGTACTCGTACCCTCGGAGATTGAATTATTCTACCGTATTAACTGCTTCAAAACTACAATCGAACTTCAGCTGCAATCGATCTTACTGCGTTATCTTGTTGTATAATACGTATGTGTAAGTGAACGGTGTCGCCCTGAGACGCAATGGTTCTGATATCCCTGGCTTCAATTTCCGCCTGCCTTGCATTATGCAGTCCACCAGAACTTTAGAGTTTTCGTAATATTCGTCCTAACTAAAACATGCAATTCTCAATTCATTTCCTACTCGTCTCTTCGCAGCTTCAAGCATTCGTCCACTTGAGCGACAAAGATCCGACCGCATACTTCTTCGCGTTGGCAGCCCTGGCAACAAGCACTGCGGCGTGGTCTTCGTCCAGAGCTTCGCCATCACTCGGAGTCACAATGATGCGGCACGTATCGGTTCCGACTAGACCAGCGGCATCGGTTGCCTTGACGACAATCTCGTAGACGCGCTCTTCCATGCTATCCATTGCAAAGCAGAACTTCGAGGGATCGCGGTGCTGACTACGGCAACTGTAGTAGTGTCGAAGTATAGGGGTAGACAAATCAATGTGATGAGGTCCCCAGTTCCCCAGCTAGAGCACGTCACTCATTCACGTACATGTTGGAAGCAGCAAAGAGCGTAGCTTGGGCAGCTCCCTTAGCTGTTTCGGTCTCGGCCAAAACTACACTTCTCTCCTCGTCAAATTCAGAGCTCTTGACAAAAATCTCAACTGACGCGGAACTTGAGCAATCGTCCTACAGGTACGAAGCGGGGCAGGTAAGCGAGAATTGCTCTCGGCAACGTAGATGAATCCAACAAAATAGGATGGCTCACCTCAATGTTGTAGAAGAACGTGCTGTCGAAGAACGCTACCGTAGCGTCCTCTTCCAGCCAGAGCGTCTTTCCGTCGTATGTGACACTATCGTGTGTGAAGCCGCAAGAGACAGACGGTGCCATGCGGTCCATTTTCACTGCGAATCGCTTGGCCTCTCCGAATAGTTCCTTTCCGTGGCCAGTATGGCTTGGGAGAATATCGAATTCACCGAGGCACTTGGATGTTGTGGTTTGAGTAACGCGGAGCAAGCTCTCGTTCGGGTCCTGAAGAGCTGCATGGAGGAAGTCAGCTGCGGCATCTCCATCCGTAAACACCTTGCCTTGCACCATTACTAGCCCTCCTTTCTCTGGCCACGCCAATGAAGCTGGAACATGAACTTGGGGTTGCATCTCATCGTCTTCAAGGTGTGCTTCAAGGTGTGCGCCACCGTCACCCAAACGGCGTCGTCGCCTGCTCAAGTTGTCGACCTTCTTCAGGATCTTGGTGAGACCAACATGGGTCTTCATGATGTTCTCATTCATTATACCCATGTTTCCGAAGACTGCTTTGCTATTGTAAAACATCTCATACATCTCCACGTCGGCAATCTGTTTGGCAGCATAATTGAACTCGAACATCTCAACAGTCTGACGTGTGCAGGGGAGACAAAATGAGACAAAGTGAGCATTCAAGCAAATCCTACGGCGGTATCGCAACCTATAGCTTTGACAGTACCTGTTGTTGGAATGCCAGCGCATAGGTTGAAATCACAACTGCAGCGGTCTGCAAGGCTTCGCAGGACCATGTGAACGCATACATGCCCTCTGGGCATTCGAAGGCATCGATGATTCCAAGGTCTCTTTCAAGCATAATGCCTAATCATAGAAAAGTTAGTCGCATATCAGTTGTTGACGCCAGAGCACACGATCACATTGAGGTACGTACAGTCTCGACTGATCAAGTGGATCTTGTCAATGAAACCTTGATAGACGTCCGCATTCGTGTTATCTGGAATTGGCAAGGTAAGCACAATAATCAGCCTCAATCCACAATCAGCAAACAGCACAACAGTATGTTTTAACTTACGGCGCTCAGGTGGTTTTAGCGTTCCTAGAGCGGCTTCTTCAGGTGCGTCAGTGATGATGCCATGGCCTTGAAGGATTTCATCAAGCTCCTCAAATTCTTCTTTGTACCTCAAATAACTCAAGTCCTCGCAAATCTCGTCCATATCTGTGAGAGAGCACAGACTATTTGAGCCCAACGCCAACGCAATGTTGTGCCCTTCGTAGCATTCACTCGAGAACTTACCTGGGTACATTTGGTCATATCCCAAGTACCTCTTCACATTCCCACTGACAAATATGTGACCCACGTATGATTAGTGCTGTCTTGCATCCCCTCTCTAGTCTTCACTCGTCAATATATGTGGTCTGCAGTGCTTACCATTGCTGCACACTGGTTGTGTCTGTCACATTGGGAGCATCCTTCATGAAACTTCCAAACGTAATTCTGCCATTATCCTTGGCCCAAGCCTCCTCATCAGCAATGCATTGCGTAAGCCTGGAACAATCTGTTGGCCTTGGACACCATGTCCCCGAATAGACCTTGCAAGACTCTGCATGTTGGTACCAAGTGAAGGTGAGTTTGCCACTTATTAGAGTGCGAGTTGGGTTCATTGCTCTAGGCAACAAGATCTCACCTTCAGAAAAGCCAGAGATACCTGGGGCTTTGTGGATGCATTGGTTTTCACCTTCTCGGCATTCATACTGACAAGGGAATTGTTAGAAGATAGGACAGGTGCAATTGTAACGAAAGTCATATTTTCAGGTGCTCACTCACAGATGTTCCAAAGAGTTCGCCCGATCTTTCCCAAGGCTGATCCATGCAGCAGTATCCTGGGGATTGTTGCTTGCTAGCGTAGGCACACACCATTCCAACTCCTACCTTCTTGCCCAGAACAAGGGCCATTGCCTCATCCATGTCGTACTGGATCATTGGTTGTGGCGGATTGTGAGCAGAAGGGTCGACAATGGTACAAATACGACTATTGATAGCGCAAGCTGCTGACATACCATGTCTCCTTCAAAGGGGCTTTCAAGTTCAACCTTCCATTGACGATCTTTCAAGTCTTCATCTCCCCAACCATTTTCAATCCCCGTGGATGGGTAAAGATCGTTGATGTCGTCCTCGTCCCCATCAAACATTTTGTCATTCTTGCAAATTTCTTTCCCATTCTCTCCTTCAACGACACAGGCAATCCAGTCGTCCTCTTCCTCCGATTCATCTCAAGTCATTTTGACGTCAGGATATGTTCGCTTGGTTGTTGCCGTGATGTTGAACTGTTGACGTTCCATGACCTCGTAGTAATGTTTGTCCACATCTTGGAAGCACCTTCTTTGATATTTGTCAAGCACCTTCCAGCTGCGCGAAGCAAGAGAAAGCGTTAGGTTTGCTGTCATGTCTTCGCGCTTATCAGAAAAACGAGGCAGCGCTTACTTTGGTTTCTTTCCTAATTTTTTGAACTTGAATAATGGGGAACTCGTATTAAATTTGGTTTCGTAGTCGTAAATGGCTGCAATGGCAGAGAGGCAAGAATGCTAGTATGTCGCCGCACTCAAAGAGTTCAATGGATTGACCTGTCAGAGGAGAAATCCAAGCAAGCTGACCTAGATATTTCTGAAGGGAAAAAGCATGAAAACTGTGAGCTGTTGACTCCAGTGGAGACTTCATAGCCGAGCCAGTTGCACTTACCCATTGGTAGATATTGAAAACATTTGGATTTGGTTTGGGCTGTCCGTAGTGGTCAACGGCATTGGGGTTGTTTTGCTTGTAGGCACTGACAGGTACCCGCGCTCTTTTGTTTTCGTCAAACAAAATCTTGTCTCCGAGGTCCTCTGCGCACATTGCCATATCTTCGAAGATCTGGTACGCAACCTTGCTTCCGATATGCTTCCTGATATTCTCAAGCTTGATGAATTGTGACGACGCCTGAGCCGAACAAACTTGTCTCCATGTGGCACCATCGTACTCGACAAATGTCAAGTTTGCAGCATACTCCTCCTTTTCGCGTCTGTCGCATACTCGAACCTCTATTCACAAGGTGATCCACAAACGACAGGTCGCCCTTCAGAATCCTATCATGGACACCAAAATGACGTTTCATTGCAGGACTGTCTCGGTATTTGTCCTTGATCTTGCTACGGGCGGCCTGGAAGTGGTTGACGAAATCGTCCTCCGACAGTCCACTCGCGGTATCAAAAGCTGTGTTCAAGCGCCTTCCGCTCTTGGGCACCCCGGTTGCGACCTCTGATGTCCAGTGTTCAAGCCTGGTTAGCAAGCAAAAGGGACGAGTCGACAACTTACATCGCTGTCATGGACCAGTTCGAGATCCATGTTGACGCTATGAATGTCGTTGGTTGCACCCACTGCTCGAGCCGCCGCTGCGGCTGCGATTCCAAACCACCAAAGGATGAAATAGTTCTTCATTGTGGTTTCCGCTGCTTTCTTCAGATCGATTCTTTCGATTTCGAGAAGCATATTGTGAGCTCATCGCAATGCCCGCAAGCATCATGGCAGCTCCAATTTGGATTCATATCTGGCAACAAATGCTTTCAAAGAAACACCTGAGGTATCAAGGACTACAACTGGCGATCTTTTGGCTCTGCAATACAAAAATCGGGCGCCCTAGGAAGCCTCCGTCATTTCATCCCCATTGTCTGTTGCTTTGCCTATCAATGTGGGTGAAAAGAAGGATGCAAAGGAAGATGCTGGTGCTGAAATAGAGCCAAAAGAAGATACGCTGCAAAAAGAACCTGCGACGTAAGTCCGGTAATCTTCAGTTGTACGCACGCACCTGTACCGGTACCAAAGCTACTGGCTGGTACTGTACTAAAAGTACCAGTACCCTTATCAGCCAAACCCAGCCGGTGAAAGATACTTAATGAGGCGATGTCAGAAACTTAAATCCTTAATGTCTGAGACCCCACTAGTCCCATTATCGCGCCGGGAAGGCACCTGTGCACAAAACCCAAAACCCAATGATTTCCTCTCCGACTAGCTATTAGCTAGACTAACTCTAAAACTCAACTACATGTACCCTGCTAAACTAATGATGCACTTTTGTTGCTAGCTACATGTAGTACAG
The DNA here is from genome assembly GCA_903772945.1 of Seminavis robusta. NCBI lineage: Eukaryota > Bacillariophyta > Bacillariophyceae > Naviculales > Naviculaceae > Seminavis > Seminavis robusta. The sequence continues at coordinate 29,732 of CAICTM010000326.1, forward strand.
CAAACGGCTAAGTTCCCTGCATTGCTGGGTTGCTGCTCTTACTTCTCTTCATCGTGAAAGCTCTCTCGACGGGTGTTTCGTCTCTGGGACTGCCCTTGCGCTCCTAACCCTCCCAACAATGATGACCTTCTCGCCGTTGGCTCTGCCTCACCAGAGTATTTGGCCTTCATTTCCTCCACAAGCTGCTCCCCTTTGGATACCCACTCTTCCCTATTGGCCAAGGCATATTGTCGGTATTCATGACTCGAGACTCCAAACACACCACACTCTTCCAACTTTTTGGCCAAGGGAATGATATAAAAATCAAAGAAACCAATCTCACCCTTGTACCAGTATTCGGAGGGGTCCTTTGCCGCGCGACCTAATTGATAGGCCAACATATTCTCTTGAAAGAATCGCTCATTCCACTTGCTAGAGACAGAGAGAGAAAGGAAGAGTGTCAGAAGACGAAGGAAGAAGGCATCAACATAGAAACAGATTTCGTTTCTGTTTCTGTATTACGAACCGATAGATGTGCCAATGTTGCATGGTGTGCTAAAAAGAAAGTGAGGAAAAGAATGGAAGAGTGTGTAAGACAACAAAGCAAGAAGAATCAAACAGACCAGACGCTCGGGTTTCATTGTGCCGTTACTCACTGCAATATCACTGGCTTGGATAATGTGCTCGATCTGCAGAAGGGAAGCAAAAAGATTAGGCAAACAGACTGGGACAATGCATTCTCTCTGTGGGAGAAACTCAAACATACCACAATGGTGGCCTTTCGGTTGGTACTATCATCGTTGTACACACTGCTGTTGCGCTGCTTCTTTCTGTTTATTGGCACTTGCTCGGGCTGCTCAGGGTCAGCAGAAACCAGAGAGGAGGAAGACCACTGTCGCTTTGGATGATGGAATGCACGATCCCATCGTGCATTTCGGAGCTCCTTCAACTCTTTATCAACGATGTCCGTGGCCAAGACCGTCTGAAGAATCCGGTGCAAAGAGGAGAACTGGTGAGGTTTGGCAGCACCCAAAAGCCGGATGTGTGGGATCTCACTTACGTTGACGACAAGCTGCCGGAACCTAGTCAACTCTTCCTGGCTGCTGTAGATCGTGGCACGTAGATCCTGGAAATCAGGGTCCATCAACAGGTGCCATGACATATCCACAGAGTTCTGATTGTGGGATACGAGTGAGCTGGTCACGTTCGCGGATTCAAGACAAACATCACAACATAGTCCAAATGTGCTCTTCTCACCTGCTCCGCCACACTCTGGTTCCTGTACTTTGCACAGATGGCCGCTTTCTCCTTCACGAGCTGAATGTTGGGAACGCCGACATGATCCACATCATGCATCAAGGCCGACATAACCACCGCAAACTGGGAATCGCAGGAAAAGGCGACACGTGAGTGGCATGCTTTCATCATTATGACGTTGTGATGGGCTTGAAAACGATATCCTGCACACACCTGCGTCAGTGGATCAGATGCAATGCCGTAAGTATGATCGTGAAGCTCTTTGTTAAAGTCTCCTTCGCCGTCAGAAGAGACGGCCTTTGGGGCTACGATTCTCGAGAGCAATTTCACAACACTCATGGTTACTAAAGGTGTGAGAAGGTGGGGAGGACATTTGTTGGTTGGTTAGAAACAGTCGTTCACAAAGTCCAGCTGCCAACTCTAGCCCACAACGAGCTTACCATGACTGGCATGCTGTACAGCATCAGATTGGCACCGGGAAGGAAAGTCAAAAGTATTGGGTCAGGAAAGAGACTCGCAGGCACGGGTGGTCCCCTTGAAGTGCGCTTTACCTCAAAGTTGTGAAATGGAACCTGGGGCGAGATTGGATGTAAAAAATTGTTCAGAGAATAGTTCAGTCTCGTATGATGCATCCATTACAGTGTCTCCTTGCAAAAGACTTACCGTGTCGCGGTAGAGAGAGGCTATCGTCGACACATAGGTTCGCAGCTGGTCGGTGACCTCCTTGGGCAACCTGATGTTTTTGGGATCGACTTGTTCGCGGCTACGTGCAGCGGCATTGTCGTATTTGGGAAGCTGGATAATTTCCTTTACCTCATCCAGTACAACGTCATGCTCGCCGCCCTTTCCCATACCCTGTTCAATTGGCCCCAGCTCCGCGCCTCGAAGCGTCCTGCCACCCTCAGACTCGCGCCTAGCGACAATTTGTTGTAGCAATCGAGACAAGATATCCACGTTCCAGTCCACCAGTCTCTGCGCCTTTTTCGTGATTTTGACGTCTCTGTTCATTGTTCCTTCCAAGCCAATGGGATGGAGTAAATCCCCACTTCGCGCCTGTTCTTCGGGCTGTTCCTCGTTTTGTGTCATTTCCTCGCTGGCAATACTTGCCTGACTTTGCGAACCTCCAGAACCTGACGACACAACGTCCGTTTGCCTGAAAGTCAACCAGTACGTCTGCAGCTCTCCTTTACCTTTTGCCTAATAGTTCCGATGTTGACCATGCCACTTTTTGAGAAGACGCACACCGCTCCGCAACGCACTTTCTAAAAACTCACCATGACCTTGTCCTTTCGTGGCACATACCAACCGCCTTTTCCTGCTGCCTTCAAAAGATCTGCAGTTTGCTGAGAAATGTGGATATGCCCAGTCCTACCAGTTGTTTCGATTCTGGAACAGGTATTCATGGTGTCACCGAAAAGCTTTAAAAGGAAAGAACTTAGTCAGTCAGTGACTCCATTCTCGTTTGCTACGTGATATTTGCAGGTTGTACCCACCTGGAAACGTGCCCTCTCACCCTGAAAGTTCGCAAAGGTTTCGTGGCATCGCCGTCAGCAAAAGGTTGATAGGAGCTTTCTTGTCGGATGTCTTAGGAACAGACTTACCCGAAGTACCCCGGCAGTCACGGGCCCCTTTCAGCACAAAACAATCGCAAATGGTCAGAAACAAGAGCACGAGTGCGGGCCTGGGATGCAACCAAACCTACCGAGTGCAACCCAAATCTCATTGAAAGGTCCCCTTTCGAAGCGAATGGCGACGACAGAAGTGATTGAGACTTGATTTAAATTGAATCGTCGTTCCCAACGTTTAGACGACCTACCAGTGTCGGGTCCTGATTCGAATCAGATATGGAGAGTTCAGACCATGTGAGTCGAGCTCTTCCACGCTTTTTATCAACGTTGCAACAAACACCAACTTACCCAACACCAACTCCAGCTTCTTCAGCAAAGGACGCAGCTTATCTAAGCAATCTTTCGCAAATCTACACATGACGACAGCATGGTCCTTTCTTGGTTCCGGCACTGTTTGTCAACACAAAGTATGTGCAGAAGGTCAGCAGAAGGTCAGCACGAATTCATTGCACAAACGTCGAGACTGCTTTGTGGACAAGAACTCACCTCCGGTTACGGCCACGTAACAATCTCCCACCTGCAATGGGGCGATTACAAATCAAATGCATTGAGATGCATCACCCAGCTGGTTCAGCGCACATTGCTGCCGCTGAAAACTTCTTACCGTCTCGACTTTGAAGACCCTACGTTTATTTGCTATCTGGTCGAAGCTATGATATACCTGCAGTCAGAAAAAGACGGATGGTGAACACGCTGTTTCCTTTCTTTCAATAGTAAAAATTGCAATGCCATGCTCGAACAAGGCGTACCGTTTCCAGCAAGGTAAACACCTGTAGAAGCACCATCAAATCAGGCAAATAGAGTTGAGATGTGGAGCACGCCGAGCGGGACGTCACTCAATTAGGTCACGTACCTGAGATGGTTCTCTCATTGAACTCCAGGCCGTGAAGCCGACCAAGTCGGCAAACTGTATTTGTTGACCAAGACACACCGTGAGACGGTACCCCCGTCGACAGTTCGTACAGGCACCACCTGCAAACAAAACGCACCATCAACGTTGTCTCTGGGAAGAGATCTGCAATTGGCTTGGATCCAAAGATATTGGTATCAATGACATCTCCATCGGAATCGTCCACAGACTCTAGAACACTTCTCCTTCCTTCCTGTTCTTCGTGCAGATAGCTCTTCAAATTCTGAGAATCGGAGCGGTGTTCGTTTCGCTTGCCCTGCGTGTTGTTGTTGTTGAAGTTGCCGCCGTTTGCATTGTTGTTTTTGTCGTCCTGAATCTGATCTTCGGCATCTTTCAGAATGCGCGCACGCACATTGGCAGGGAACAGCGATGCGACAATGGCATTGGTCCGCAACGCGGTCGTCATGATTTTGTGTTGTCGTTGTTGCACGTAGGCGGCAAAGATGAAAAAGACAATTCCCGTCGCGACAAAGACCGACGCCAACACGGCCGTAAAGATGGCGGGTTTGGAATCATCATAGTCGCTGCGATATTCGTCCGACGCGTAGAGTGAGAGGGAGTAATCGCACTGTCCGGCCCGTCGCGAGGCTTCGGTGGACAATCCGAATCCAGTAAAGGAGAGTGATTGTTTTAAGTTGTTGTATTTTTCTTCGTGCAAGTCGCCTTTTCCCAAATAGACAGCGGTGGGTCCATTGATTTTGTAGGTGACCTCTTGGGCACAGGAATTGGACAATACGGCGTAAACACCATTGGTACCTTCGGGCAAGAGTCGACTCAGATACAAATCCCAGGGAGCAATGCCTAGAACGAATCCCACAGTGGGTGCATTGGGTTCAAAACTGGCTCGAACGGGGGCAATGGTGGAGCTGTGAGGAAAGGCGCCGGGCGATTCATGCATGCTAGTAGTACCGGTAGCGTCATCCGTGTGGGACTGATACATTTCCTGATGGTTGGAGGCATCAGAGTTGGAATGATATCCCCAATGATCATCGAGAGACATGAGACCGCTGTAGAAAAAGTCAATGCTGGATGTCTTGAGCAAGTCGGATACAATTGCCCTGATAGTAGCCAAACAAATCAGAAGCAACGGTGAGTGAATAGTCTGCACATGAATGCATGCGTGTCTACATTGTTCCTTGCCACTAACTTACTTGTTTCCCGAGACTTGAATGGCATTAAAGGTGCCTCCGGAATTGGCATCCGCTAGAATATTGTAGTTGACCAATGTTGGTTCCACGGGAGGTGGAGAGACCTGCCATACGGGAGCATAGTAAGCCCGAAACCCTTCGGAAACGGTGGTGGTATCGCCTTCCATACCACCGGGCAAATCCTCTCCTTTGAGAAAGATTTCTTCGGCAATATTGGCATCATTCTGAGGGGGCATTGTGGTTGTGGTGGGTGGAGCTGTTGTGGTTGTGGGAGGATTTGTCATCGTTGTGGGAGGAGTTGTGGTTCGGGAGGGTACGGCTGCCCCTGCACTGGCTTGCTGCTGCTGTAAGTTCCTGCCATGGCCTTCGTGTGACTCATAAAACCCCGATTCCAAGAGCCATTGGTCGGTTTCGACTCCTAGTGTGTCACTTTGTTGAATCCAACGGTTGGCGTTGCGAATGGAATAGTCTTCCCATTGCTTTCGTTGTTTGCCCAATACGAGTGGCATGAAGAAGACGCATTCGGCAAAGGCATTGAGACGGGCATGAGCCGCCTTGACTTCAAAATTATCCGACGTGAAGAACGGCCAGGTAGCATTGGCTGTCAATGCCTCGGAGGTAATGCCATCTGCTAGGTTTTCAAACGTCTGCACCGCGTTGGTGGCATGGAATTCTACGGAATCCTTGATAGACTCGGCGCTCTTTTCAAACTGTAAGAAAAGAGAGACGAGGAGACGACGTGAGGTTTGGGTATACTAGGATGCAGATAGGTATCTTGTGCATTTCTTGACTCACCGATTTTCGAAACTGTGCGTCTTCACTGTTGGATAAGAAGACGTAGGTCGTCGATACGACCAAGGTCGCCGTAATCAAGAGCATGAGGACGACACAGGTCCGCCATCGCGACACGACACTGGAGAGAGAATCGACAATGGCATCTTCGGCTTGCGAACGGTTCCCTTCACTGACATGGTCGGTGCCGCGTGTCGTTTCGGAATACCCCGAATTGAAGGAGGCGACGGAACCGCTCGATCTATTGGAAGACTCGCTCAGGCTCAATTCGTCCAACGCTTGCCGCTGACGCTGAGCATAGACAGAGGATGTCTCGCTCATGCCACTGCTGCTTTGCCGGTTGATTTGCTGGGCCATATCCATGATGATGTATGCGTCTTTTAAGCTGGAGGGAAGGGAGGTTGGCGCTGGAAGGAAGGAGACTTGATGCGGGGGTATATGGCAGGATAATGACAAAACAGTGCAAAAGGCGGTGGGGTATCCGCAAATCCAAGGCACTCGAGGTATCTGGGGAGGTTCTTTATTACGAGATAATGGGTCAGAAATGGTTAGTTGCTCTAGTAACTGTTAGTCAGCGGGGTGCGGTTGCAGTCGAAAATGCTTGGTTTTGTAACAATGGATGCCTCACTTTCGCTTGTCCGGCAACCAGAATGCTCAGGGGTACCGTAGTGCTTGCGTTACTGGTAATAAGTTTGAGCTGTGCAGCATGTCCACTTCGGGGTTGTTGTTGGTGCGCTGGTTGGTTGGTGGTGGTTTGGGAAGCCGATGGGATGGGGAAGATACTCGTACGTGTATCATGGACGCTTGCAACTGGCAACAAACGTGTCGCTCTATCTTTAAATCTGCGTCTTCAAGAATCCCAGCAGAGCTGTGGGTCATTTCGATTGAAAACTTATTGCCGGTACAGCTGATCTTTGCAGTCATACAGAGGAGAAAGGGTAAACATGCACTGAGTAATAATGGACTGTAAATGTTACTACTAGTAGTACCACTGCGAGAAATCATATCACTTGTCTTCTGGTTCAAAGCATTCAGAGCCCCAAGAACCATTTAGAGTTTAGAGCAGAGCAAAACCTCCATGCCGATGCCATGCCAAGGGTTTCCATTGGGGACACTTCTCTACCGGTACGGTATAACCTCTCATGGGCTGGTGGTGACATCTAACTGGTAATGCTACTTGGCATTACCACGTTACAGCTGTTGGGAGTGGTTATGTTGCCCTGATTTTACAAACAGTTGCTCATGAGACTACTTACTGGCTTGCCTCAAAATTCAGGAGATCTATGTCTTCTGCCAGAGAGGTCCAACTGTCAAACTGAAAGCTGAGTAGGGAACGTCATTACCCAATCTCCCTTGCAGAAAACTCACTTGGTCATAAGGATTACGAGTAGTAGAAGAAGTTACACTTTACGTTTCCAAACGTAGCCTTTTCAACTTTTCTACTGTACTCATTACAGTACTTTAAATGAGGGGTTTACGGTGATTGGAAGACATCGGAGTGGGCAGTAGAACTCCCCAACTATTTCTGGAAGCCATAATTCTCACAGATGACCGTAGAAGCTGAAACTCTTCTCATCCATCATAAACCAGCATCAAGTCAGGAGTCGAGTCATCTCGATTTAACGAGTTTCCTGAAGCTGATTGTTGATACCCCCCACCTGATTCCCTTATGAACTTGCTCAACCGGCAAACTGGGAACGAACAGATCGATAGAACAGAACCTCAAGGTCCAATTGCCCAGCTAATTGCCAACACCAGAACTCGCAATAGGAAAGGGAAACAATGGAGGGCTTTCCCAACCTGGGTTGTATTGCGGGTGGGTCCTGGATTCGAATGGTTCCTGGCTTTGGTTTGTGTGCTTGTTGTGCTTGGGAGAACTGGCACCTGTAGCCTGCAGGTGAAGAAAGCCCACCAGCTCATTGGTGTTGCTTTGCTAGCTAGATCTGAGAATTGGGACAAACATGTAGCTACCTACAGCAAGACTTTCATAGTTTACAAAATACATCACAGGATTTTTTGAGTAATTCACAGTTATTCCTTGACTTACAACTCAATAGCACAAACACAAGAGCCAAACAAATGTATGTCTTAACAGTTGCACACTAGAGCAAAACACCAACCGCAGTGAATCATCCTCACACCAGGATCTCTGCCACAAAAAACAAGGAGCTTGCCAACATGGCAAGGAAGATTTGGCTTTGAAAGGCCACTGCAGAAGACTGAGGAGCGGGTGATGGCGAATCTGGAGTTGATGATGAATCAGAAGTTGATGCTGACTGACTTGATTCTAGGGCAGGAACTGACTTTCCTTCAGCCCAGTCCTTTAACTGAGGATCATCATTGACCATCTTCATGTACTTGTCATCAATGTAAGTTGCTGGGGGCTCCAAGGAAGTAACCACTCCATTTTCCAGCATGAAGTTTCCAACTTCACTGGTCCAAATGTCATATTGGGAATTGGGTGGGTCTCCTTGGCGCAACATCAACTCCAGCTGTCTTGCCAGTCCAAACAATCCCACAAGGCGAAGATCCAATTCCAAAGCAGAACGAGGAAGGATAACATCAGCTTCAGCAAAGAAATCAGCCATGGCATTGACAACCTCTTCCTTGTTGGAATCATCATTGATGAATTCAACAGCTCGTAGCCACCCAGATAGAACCTTGGCAACAGTCATTGGCTTTTCTTCTGCAAACTCTTGCCTGACCATGTGTCCACCAGTAACAGTGGCATAGACAGATGCTCCCGAGCAAATTGTTTCTGACCCATTGACACTATCTAAAAGTTTGTAAGTATTGGGAGCCCAAAGACCACCCAATGTAGCCTGGTAAATAAAAACATGAAGGCAGTTGTGTTAGGCAATCTGCATATCCAAACAAAATCGAACCATTTTCTCCAATGATTTGCCTACCTTTGCGGTTCCATCTGGTCCAGGTGTCATATTTCCAATTACCTCAGCTTGTTGTGCATAAATGAATTCTACATCTTGAATGTCATATCCTTGACTCTTCAAACAGGCCTGGACGACAAAATCTCCTGTTGAGTTCGGGGAAAGGACAATGGGAATGCCCTCGATGGAATCAGGAGGCCATGTGGCTACACCTTCTGCATTACCCATCAACTGGTTGGTGGCACTTTGGTCCATGGCAATACCAACACCCAAGATTCCTTGAGACCCTCTGGTTTGAGTCAGTGTTTGCGAAGAAAGAAGATGCCAACATTTTCAGAATGGCAGAATATCACAGATTGATACTCTTGTGGTGGCATCACGTACCCAATAATATTTGGAACGACACCAGCAACTCCCATGTCCCACGATTTGTCCTCCACGGCTGCTTTCACTTGGGGAGCTCCAGATGGGTACTAGCATCAGGCAAGAAAAGATACCAAACTCCTGAGTGCTCGAATCTGCAACAGATTACAACAATGTCTCAATCCAAAAAGAACTCACCCACACCAACTCCACATCCAGGCCCAAAGCAGAGTAATACCCCTTATCAAGGGCAACTGAACAAAATCAAAATCAACCAAAGAGTCAGAGTCTTGCTTCGCCCTTGACATAAAAGAAGTACACCACCAACCAGCCATTACTCACGTTTGTGGGTAAGAGAACTCAGCTCGGTCTGATGGCTGATGATAACTTTTTCCCCTTGACAAGGCACCCATGGAGCCAGCGACACCGCCAACAAGGACTGTAAGATTCCAAAGCGCATGGTTGGTTCTTGGATTTCTAAAGATATGAAGGTTTCAGCAGCAGCCCAAGGATTTGCTTGCTGTGTTGGAAGGAAAAGGAAAATGAGAAATGAGCGCCATGGATTGTTGGAGGAGGCAAAAGACGGCTGCCAGTGTCATCATTTTGTTGAAGTTCAACTCAAAGGGTTCTCATCCATGAATGTCCTTTTGTCCGCTCCGCTGGCTAAGATCTCCTGGTACCGGTACTGTGCCGGTAGCGACGTCATCTCCAAATGTTCCGCGTTTGTTTCCCTTCCTCCAACAACATGAAGACTGAATAAGGCAAGTCCTCTACCTGCATGGCAATTGAGCTCTGGGGTCTGGGTCTATTAGACGGACGGTTAGTATGATAACCTGGACATCTTTCCGGACAGGTCTTGCCGTGTTGGTCCTTGTGTTTTTCCTCTCCAACCTGAATGGGAGCCGAAAAACATCCAAGGCTGTATTGGATCTCAACTCGGACGAAGCGGTAACACTGCCGGATCACGAGGCAGCAGCCGTGGCCTCTCTGACCGATGCACAGCTCGACTCGGTGTACTTTGGAAGAAAACAAAAATCGCTTGCGAATGGAGCGGCATCATCCAAACGAGAAGGACAAAGGAAGGTCCGAGGACAGCCCTTTCATGAAACTCAAGAGCAGCAACGAATAGCAACCGACCAGCAGGTCACGGGGGCACAAGTCGAAGAATCAAGAAACAGTGTCCAAGAGGGAGAGGAGACAGCCCCTCACAACAAAAAACAAGACACTGACTTTGAGAGCAACAACTCGGTGGCCCAAAATGGGATGAAAAATGAAGGTAGTGCCTTCGCCATTACAGATGAAAAAGGAACAATTGACATGTCGACTACCAATGAAAACAAGCACGGCGACGTTGGAAACTCTGTTGCTCATATAGAGACACAAGACAATCCACAAGACCTTGGTGCTGATGCGCAAGAGATGGTGGCAGAAGATTCTACGGATGCTGCTGAAGCTACCGAGGAAGGTACCGAAGAAATGGATGCAGAGGTAGAAGACGCCAAAGAAGAGGAAACACCTTCCTCCAAGAAAGCAACAGAAATCATTCCAAAGGGCCCAGCCTGGAGTTCCTCCTGGGTGAGCCCACAAACTGGTAGTCCCTATACGTACGCCATGTTCAGCTGGATGTGTGATCCTGGGGATGTATCCATATCCAATCCAGTGCCAGGATACAAGACGTATTTGGCCAACATCCTTGTGGCATCCAAATTATTGAGAGATTTTGGCTCCAAAGCAGATTTCAATGTTGTCATTAAAATGAACTACAAATCCAACCATACTCAATTGCTGGAAGAAGATGAGAAAATGATGCAAGCACTGGGGATTCGGCTCATTTACTTGCCAAAAACCAAGGACGGGAAAAATTTCTATGTGGATCAACTCAACAAAATGTACATCTTCAACATGACTCAGTACAGACGTGTCTTGTACCTTGACGGAGATGTCATGCCCACAAACAACTTGGACTATTTGTTTGAACTGTCCGATGGACCCAACCCAATGATCAAGGAGAATGCAGTCCTTGCCGGGTACACTGAACCTGCCAATGGTGGATTCTTCATGATGAGGCCCAATGCTACGGCATATCAAGACATTCTGAGCATGATTGCAGGGAGAACACTTCAATCCCTCAAGAGACTCAAGTGGTTTGACCAAGAGAAGGGGTGGGGTCATACCATTGTCCCTCCCGATAAATTTGAAACCAATTATCCAAAAAAGGAAGGAACCAAATGGAAATTTGTAAGTCAAGATCGGTTTGTCGCGCATGGAAGGCCTAATTTTGTGCTCAACTCTCTAGCATGCCTCTCGTCGTTGGTGAAATTTTGAAATGCAGCATGGGGCCATGACAGACCAGGGGCTACTTTACAGTTATCCAAAATACAATCTGCAGAGTATGACCCAAATATTATCTCGTAAGATTATCAACTTCGGACCAGGCCCAAATGGAACCACCGTCATTGAAAAGGTCATGAATGTTACCTCTGTCAAGTCCAGCCCCTTTTCCAAATTATCAAAACCACAATTTGCTTTCTCACCAAGTAGCTGCATGATGTTTACGTACAAGTATGCTCCTGGTTGGCCTGGTTGTGTTCCTCCCTATGCGGATCATTCACACTTTAGTGGAAAGAAGAAGCCATGGAAATACCGAAAACCAAAGGACTTGTGGGAAGATGCAAAACCCCGTAATGACTTTTATCTTTGGTGGAGGACACTTGACAAATTGCAGCAAGACGGCATCAATATCACCTTCACGGAGAGCCGAAAGGGTAGCAAACACGCAAAGAAGAAGAAGGATAACAAAAATGACAAGAAGAAAAGCGCAAAGAAAGGAAAGCGGTGATGGATGAGCAGCATGCCCGAAAAGTCTCCCTTGGCTGCACTCTTCCCTTGGCCACTGCTGTCAAGTGCGCAGCAGACCTGAATACCGGCACGGGTCACCATTCACCGTTGGGAACCGACAAGTCCACAAGAATCGACTCGTTATGGGAAAGGAGCGAAGCTCCGTGCCATTCAAATTTGGACTCAGACGATGAAGCTAGTACATCCATCTTGTCTACTAGTAGCTTGTACCGAAACAAATCGGTGTCCGCTTAGCAAACTTACTTAAACGCTGGACGACAGTACAAATAACATCATTGCCAGTATAATTCCTGTAGCTAGCTAGTGGCTCGATGTGCTGCCAAGCTTTAGCAAACTGGTTTGAGCAAAGCGAATTTTCTCTTTGACTTATGGACAGGTGGATAAGACTTGTTGGTGTGCCTCTACTGTGCCTGGCTACCGGTACCCTGTTGCTTTCAACATCTACACCGGGACTGACATCAACTCTCTTGGCGTCCATGCTTTCTTCTTTGCCGTAAAACTGCCAGTCACATTTCCAAGATTGCTTGAACACCACGAAGCACGAAGCACGAAGCATAACTTGATTGCCCAAACTTCGTCGCTTGGCCATGCCATAACAATAGAACTTACACCCACAAACGATGAACTTTTTGATCAGAATATACGTCTTGCTTTCTGCATCGGCCGCGATGGCGATGACCAAGACAAAATCCTTCAGCAATCCTCTGTTGGACCGACAAGCCACTGACGTCGTTTGTTACCAAGGCACTGCCGCAGAAGTTACAAGGGCTTGCAACGGGAACTGTTGCACAGGAGAAAATGCGTGCTCATGGGTTGGGAAACGAGAAATCTGCGAGGGGAGCTGCAATGGACAAGAAGCTTGCTTACTCTTTGACGGTGATTCTATCGGGAAGAACAGCTGCAATGGTGTTCGAGCCTGCCATAACTTTGCGGGGACACAAATCGGCGACAACAGCTGCACTGACGAGGACGCATGCTCTGGATTCGCGGGACATGAGATCGGCAATGACAGTTGCAATAATTACCAAGCATGTCACAGCTCTATCGCAACGAACGTGAAGAAGCTTGAAGGATGCAACAACTTGGGGGAATGCGAGAATAGGTTTTTTGAAGGCTTTGTCGAAGGTACAGGCCAAGAAGTCACCGAGGCGTGTGCAGGGAACTGCTGTGTAGGGAAAGATGCGTGCTCTTGGTCTGGCAGCAAAAGAATCTGGTTTGGTAGCTGTATTGGACTCCTCTCCTGCCATGACTTTCGCGGCGATGAAATCGGTGCAGAGAGCTGTGTTGGACGCGGTTCCTGTAGAAACTTGGATGCTCATGTCATAGGTGATAAAAGTTGCGATGGCTATGCAGCTTGCATGAACATGAAAGCCAACTCGGTGGCTAACAACACTTGTGTCGGCAACCAGTCCTGCCATAGAGCAGATGCGCGATCCGTGAACCTCCTGAGTGGCTTCGTTGGGGCGTACGCATGGAAACATCCAGAACTTTAACAATGGAACTAGCGGCAGCAAAGGTTCACTTCTATACTGTGATAGCTTGTCTTTTCATTGTTTATATCCTGAACCTTTATAACCTGCTGCAGGCACATGGCCAACTGGTAGAATGACGCAGCACAGTCTTGAAAAATCCCTCAAGTTGCTGTTCTTGAGTCCCTTCTATTGGTGGCAACAAGTGCGTCAAATGTCAAGGTACTAGTACCTCTATGAAGACAAGCCATGGAGTGCTACAGTCGTACTCAAATCTCACACTCGACTGTTCTTTCAAATCTGCCATCCCCATTCTACCTAGAAGTGTTTTGAGAATGGCAGGCATGGTTGGGACAAGCTTGAAAGACGGGAAGGATTCATTCATGGCCAGGTTGGGTTTGAGGGAAGAAAACTCACTGAAAGCAGCTACGGTAGTGACGAGTCGTGTGTCCGGCGGTAGAGCCGCTTGATTCGATTCAATTCGGCTCGACTGAGTCACTCGAATCGAGTCGAATAATTGATTACATTCCGTGGGGTCACATTGACATTGATTGGTTGGTCGGGAGATGCTGAAAGATACTAGTACGGCCGTAGCTACCGAGAGCTGCGGCGATGCAAGCCATCATGCTGATCCATCTCAAGAATCCAGAACCCAACCAGCCAAGTCAAGTCTTTGGAACTGACTCCGCAGGAGACTAAAAACCATGTTGGAAATATCTGGGCTGGTCAACAGTGTGGGCACCAATGGCTCCCCAGTGCTACAACAGGCACTCACCATTGGCAGAGGTGGTGCTGTGGTGGTAACTGCATCGGCTCTTGCTTCGGTTGTTTCCACCGCCATCAAGGATCTGCCTCGTGGTGGCGACATCAACAAGAAGGCCATTGCAGTCAAAAAGGGCGCTCCTCCAAAGACAACATCAGAACCATGGATTGGACCTCGTGCCAAGGCCGTATTTTTCATGGCAGTGGCCATGTCCCTACATTATCTGGGTTACTCCCTGGCTCGACCCATTACCATTTCACTCTTCACCTCAGAAACATCTGGATATGGAAAATTTGCCGCTGCGTTTCCCTTTGCCATGGCCTTTGTCAGCCCCATGTCACTTGGATTGCTACTGGGATATGGCAAAGTTCTGGACAAACATGGTCCACGAGGGGCTCTCATCAGATCCACCATCTTTTGTGCCACTGTCGTTAGCTGCTCGGCCATGGCCATGAACTTGTTTGAAGCCTATGGGACGCTTATTATGAAAGTTCCTGCTGCCAAATTTGTGTCTGGACCACTCTTCGTCTTTCGAGAATCCTATGTCCAACTGCTTACCAGCCAGTATTGGTCTTTCATGGCATCAGCGTTGACACCATCCCTAAGTGCCAAATGGTTTGGACCTATTGCGGGGTTGTCCAGTATCACCTCAGCAGTTGCTGGATTTTTCGTCTCTGATATCATTGATTTGATCGGAATATCATACTCTCTGCTGGGAACTGGAGTGACACTTCTCATCAGCATCTTTGCCGCCAACATGGCCTATGCAATATCCGAAGAACATGGATTCAGTCCAGTTGCCAAGAAACACAGCAGAAATGACAAGCAACAAAAACCGATGGGCATGTTTGAAACGGCTGTCAAGCTTTTTGCACGGGTGCCTGTCTTGCTCAAGCTATTCATTGAAATCTTGGCATCCCAAGGGTTGATTACGATCCTTAATGTTGCCTTTGTGGCTCGATTGGCCCATTCCATCCCGGCAGACGCTGAACGGGCTGGATGGGTGGGAAAATTCTTTTCCACAATCAATATCATTTCCATGGTACTGCAATTTGGCATTTTACCACCCTTGCTCACCATTATCGAACCCAAGATTATGTGGCGTATTGTCCCCTTTATTGCTATGATGTTCACAACCTTCCAAGCCAGTCAACCAGACCCAACACTTTACGTTGTCAGTACCACTCTGCTAGTCATGAAGGTACTGGAATACTCCGCTCGAAGAATGCTGGATGAAATGGTCTACGTACCCTTGGATTTTGAAAGCCGATTTGTGGGCAAGGAAGTCATTGGTGTCTTTGGATATCGACTTGGAAAGTCACTCATGTCTTTAGGACTTTCGGGAATCACAGCGCTATTTGGCGATATGGGAATTCAGGAGTATTCCATCTTGGGTGCTGGTATTAACTTGCTGTGGTTCTGGGCATCATGGTCCTTGAGTAACGAAGTGCCAACTCGAAAGGAAGCAGAAGAAATCTATCAACAACAACGGAATAAGAAGAAAGATGGTGGCAAGAGATGATCTGTTTGTGGATGTGATGGCTAGCCTGCAGTCCATGCTTTCGTCACAGAATCCGTGTCACAGTTGCTATGTGTAGTCAATCGATGAAGACAGTACCTTCCATACCGGTCTGTCACAAAAGTTGTAGGTTTGAGTAGTCCCGAGGCGTTGGACACCCCCACGAAACATTGCAATCTACGGGAAATCCTGGCGATGAGCTGCTGGCCTGCTACAGATACCTTTACGGTATAGGTACCGATACCGGTACGGGGTTGTGCATGCGATACAAAGTTTTGTGGACGATTGCCAATATCAGCAATCTGCAAAACAGAACTATGCATAGAAGCCAGTCACCATCTCACCGGCAACTAGTAATGTAGACGTTTAGTGAATTTCGTTTCCTTTCTTTTAGGTACTTTATTGTTAGCAACAATTTCAGTGCCTTGACTTATCCGTTGGCTAGCTTTTAAAAGCCTAAACGGAGACCGTTCATCAGCACATCTACACGCATCAGCCACTCACAAAAAACCGCAAAGGCGTGGCTAGTGAAATCATTATCCATTTTCTGCGATGTGCCTCGATCGCAAACCTAGCATGTATCAAAGCTTTAGTCGACTTTGATAGCCCCATAGATCTTGGTATTGAACCAGAAACTTGAAAGAACACCCACACTACCACAGAACAATCCAAAGCAAACAGATATCATCCACATGTAGGTCACATAGACCACAACTGGAAGAAAGCCAACCAGCTCTAGTCGGCTAGCTAGGAAACATAGGCTGTAAAGGAAGAGGAAGAAGCCAGCAGAGGCACAATTCCCAAAAGACTTCCACCACCAACGGTGATCTTCCTCCACTAGCTGCAGGTAGGTCATGACGATTGACACTTCTGCACAGGTTGCCGTCAAGATCAGCAAGACAATAAAGAGGAACCCCATCATGTAGTAAATTTGATGCAACCATAGAGCGTTCATGATGAAAAAGACCTCGAGACAAACGGATCCAAATGGCAACAGACCACCAAGGAGCAAGGACCAGGGTGGACGAGTATGGCATGGTGACTCAGGAACGACTCGAGGAATTTGCGTGGTTTTGGTTGGCACACTGAAGGGTTCTTCTTTGAATCCATAGCGGGCACCTACAAACACCAACGGTGTGCTGATGCACATCCACATTCCAAACAATGCCAGAATAGTGCAGAAGCTGACAGCTGTTGCTGCACCCGCAAAGGAAAGGAAGATGTTCAGAATAATAAAGATGGATACCAAAGAGCCTGGCAATGCAGCGGCTGTAGCAATGGTGTTGAGTTTCCAGTCTTTGCCCTTGCAAAACTTGTACATTCTGGAAGAAACATAGCCTGAAACAAATCCACTGAGCACATACAAAATCAAAATGGCAGTCAGTGTGGCTCCCTTCTTCATTGGATTCAACCACTTGACCATTGCACAGATTAGAGTCAAAAGACAGGCAGTGCCAATTTGTGCACCTGTTCCTGTAACGACACTCAATGCCATGGGGTAGGTTGTTGGTGGCCGAAAGACATCTCCGTGCAACAGCTTCCAGCCACTCTCTTCTTTTGCGTCTGTATACAGCAACGAACGTGTTAGAGTCATCATCAAGTACCCGTATTGCACAATAGAATTGGCACACAACATAAGTAATCCAAGTTCGGCTTACCTTCCAACGTTTGTTCATTGTAGCCGGCAATATCTCGATTCAAGGTTCGGACAAGGATTGTAGCAATGGCTCCAGTCAGGAAAAGGACCACCATGAGGGAGTTCATAATGGCATAGTAGTGAATACCGTCATCCGGGACGTTGATCATGTAGACATCCCAACGATCTGCCCAAGCGAGATCCGATTGCTGCCATTCAACCTCGTAGCTATACATAATCTCCATGCCTTCACCATCGGCAGGAAGCTGCAAGAATCGTTTGGGATCATTCGCAACGCTCTGGGTGCCATGACAGGAACTGACCACAGTCTTCGCCGTTACTTTGCTTTCTCCTCCATCCACCAAGTCGTGTTGGATGCTGGTGGGCTGAACATCAAATCCAGTAATCCGCACGCCATCAAAGGAGCTGCGATCCATTTGATAGGTAATGATAAACTTGAGATGATTGTAAACATAGTATTCACCCGATTTAGCGCCAGGTTTGTCGGATGACCGTTTGAATCCAACGGGGTATCCACGCACAGCAAAATTCATACTCTTGTCTCTCATCAGGAGAGGCAACGTATCCAGACTCATTTGAACGCGATACTGCCGGTTAATGAGACTCTTGAGCCATTTAGTCTTTTTGGGAGCAACTTTGACCTGACACAGGGGCGTGCAGAATTGGTCTTCAATGGTTTTAAACGAATATGGTGCCGGCAGGAGTTGATTTCCCTGCAAACGAACACCGAGATTACGTCGCTGCTTCAAGTTTTTCTTCCAGGCTGTTCCTGCTTCAGGCTTGGGGCACCCTGGCAATTCATAGAATCGAAATGGCAACTGTGTCTTTTTGGATTGGACCGAATCGGTAATGGCCCAGATGGGCTCCTTGGGCTGAAAGTTTTCGGGAGCTACTCCTGGGAATAGAATGGATGTCAGATCTGCCGGTCGCTTTAGGAACAATCCCTTTCGCTTCTTCTTGCGAAGGCGGTACTTGCGCATGAGCGCTGCTTCTTTGGTATGACTGACTTCATCGACACCTTGATGTCGAAGCTCCTGGTACTTTTGGGCTTCCGCCTTAGCCAATGCACGGCGTTCCTTGAGAGACGGCTTTGCGGCTCCCTTCTTGAACAATGCCCAACCTGTGGGGCTCCATGCCAAGAGCAAGGCTAAGGAAAGACGAAGGGCTTTCATCGTACAAAAACTGTTTTTTCTTTTTTGAATAAAGCAAAGAGTGCTCAGACTGACAAGTTAGGTATCGGCTGAGCCTATTATCGCTTGAAAACTGGGGATCAGCGAGCTAGCGAGGATAATGGTTGTTGATGGTATGCATGTACGGTATGGTACCATGTCATTGCTTCGTGATCGTTAAGATCGTGCCATTTTGGCGATGTTTTGGACCAGGAAGCCTGCCCCACCGGATCCAGTGAACCGGTACGGTAAGTGGATAGCTCTGCTGTTTTGTAACTGAAAAGGGTTCCAACGTTCCAACAGCTGTCCTGCTTCCAACGCACCTCCATCAGAAAACTTACAGTACAATACGTCATGCAGTTTTCAATAAATCTCAAATTCTTAAGAAGAACAGAAAGGCAGGGTCATCGGTGGTTCTCCGTTTGTGTGATCGGTGACTCTGCCATAAATCGCTCGATTAACGCCCTAATTCAATGTCCACACATGACTTCTTACGGTTCTGCCCGGACGGAAGGTGGTCAATTCGAATGAACTGGCGGAGCGCCTCTGATGACACCCAACGGCAACAACGAAGCTCCCTCCCTCCCACCTCCCACACCCTCATCAACAACTGTCGTCTCGTTGATAGCTAGCTAGCTTTCCAGCTCTAAGCACCATGAGGTTGACCATCTTGAAGTCCATTCTAGCCGCTGCTTTGGCACCGTTTGCCTTGGTAAATGCGCAAGAAAGAGTTGTTGTCAGCTACCAAACCGAGCTCAGCGCGGTTGCACACAAAAGTGAGTAGTAGTGCACTGGTACCGGTACCGTACTGCCCCGTTGAAAATGAGGAGCTAATCCATGCTCACACTCACATTCTACCTTTTTTGCCTGCTTCAGTTGCCCTTGATAAGGGATATTACTCCCATTTGGGTCTAGATGTGGTAATGGAATGGGTGAGTCTTTTGAGATGGGGTATCTATCCGATTTTGCTTCCACTCTTGGATACTAGCTAGAACTAACCAGTTCTTCTTCTTGTTCACACCTGACGTTAGTACCCATCTGGAGCTCCCCAAGTCAAAGCAGCCGTGGAAGATAATGCTTGGGATTTTGGAGGTGCTGGTGTGGTCCCAAATATCATTGGGTACGTGATGCCACCACCCGTATCGATCCATGATGTTTTGGGCATTATGAAAAATTGACATCTTCTTTCTTCACATTGACTCACTAACTCAAAAACCAGAGGGCCTCAAGGTATCTTGGGAGTTGGTATTTCCATGGACCAAAGTGCCACCAACCAGTTGATGGGAAACAAAGAGGGGGTGGCCACATGGCCTCCTGAATCCATGGCGGGCATTCCTGTTGTGATATCTCCCAATTCTACTGGAGATTATGTGGTCCAGGCCTGCTTGAAGAGTCAAGGATTCAATATTCAAGATGTAGAATTCATTTATGCACAACAAGCTGAGGTGATTGGAAATATGACACCTGGACCAGATGGAACCGCAAAGGTAGGCGATTGCTGCAGGCATTGTGTTGTGTTGAGTATTTGATTTAGATTTTGAAGAATACATTTATTTATTGGGCTAACAAAAATTGCTCTATGGTTGCTCTGCCAGGCCACTTTGGGTGGTCTTTGGGCCCCTAACACTTACAAACTTTTGGGAAGTGTCAATGGATCTGATACAATCTGCTCTGGAGCATCTGTCTACGCTACTGTTACTGGTGGACACATGGTTCGAAAACAGTTTGCAGAAGAAAAACCAATGACAGTGGCCAAGGTCCTTTCGGGGTGGCTACGTTCTGTCAATTTTATCAATACAGAATCCAACAAGGAGGAGGTGTTGGATTACATGTCTGCCTTTTTTGCCGAGAAGGATGTTAATATTCCTCGCTCTTCCTTGGAATTGGATCTTCGCCTTGTGGGTTTGTTTGGTTTACAGCAACAGTTGGATTTGATGGAACGCCGTGGAGAGCCGCCCCTGTCCAATTATGATATTTGGACCAATGAAGTTGGAAACTTTATGCTGGAGAATGGAGTTATTTCAACTTTGACAGACCCAACAACTTACATTGATGACAAGTACATGAGAATGGTCAATGATGACCCCCAGCTAAAAGATTGGGCTGAAGGAAAGGAAGTTCTAGGCTCTACTGGATCTGCAGCCACATCCTTTCAAACCCAATATTTCTTCTCCCTGTTGGTGAGCACCGTGCTTGTCGTTGCAGGAATCATGGCACGATGAGCAGGGGATGCGTGGCTGCCAAGTGCAACTGTTATGATGTTGTGGTTAGTTGCTTTGCTTGGAGTTGTTCTGGTGTCGTGGAAAAACTAGTTATCGTTATGTTTACAGACCCGTAGGTCTCTAGATTGCTTTTCTGCCAAGATTAACGAGCCCCGTGTCCACTAGTACATGTAGTTATCCATATCTTGGGTTAAACGTTGAATGGGTTGATTGTCGACTAGCCCGTGGCCACAGCCAGGAGTAGATCGGAGAGTATTGGTCTGCTGACTCGACTCGACTCGACTCGACTCAATCGAAGCGCCAATGCAAGTGCTGCCTGGTCGGCCTAGCTAGTCAGAATGATGCCGGTAGTATCGAGGGAAGGCTGATGCGGATACAAACCTGTAAAGAAGAGGCGACTGCGAAGTCCGGAATCCGGCGCCCAATCGGCTTTCGTGGGGAAGCTTGACAACGAGGCAGGCGGAAAAAGACGCAATCAATCAAAACCTACTAGCTAGCTAGTTACACGAATAATCAACTAAAAAACTATTGTCCCATCCTATCCAATTCAATTCGCACAAGCAAGCAAGCAAGCGAACATACAGTATTATCTTCTCCGAAACAACCCAAACGACGCTCGTCTTTCTTCGGGCACGGTCCGCAGATGCAGTGCCGGATCATCCGTCGTGATATTATTGTCGCTATTGCTGCTCGAACTCGATCGATTCCGCGACGTCTTGGTGACAATACTGACATAGCGCGGTGCCGACTTGACAATATCGGTGGCGACACAGGCATCGAGCTGAGCACAATCGACTCCGTTAATGGAGATGACTTGATCCCCCCGCGCCAACATGGAATGGGCAAACAAGCCATTGGCGGGGACACTGTGAATCTGGAGTGTCTTTTCTTCAGTTGAGTCGGCGTTGCCACCCGACAAGAAGAAAATGCCCGTTCCAAATTCGGGATGCGGTTTGACCGTCATGGATTCGACGCAAGAGGGATTCCCGTGTGGATTTTGGGCAATGAGAGTAATGCGACCGGCGGTTTTCTTTAGTAAGCGTACAATGTCATTTTTGCGCAAACTTCCAGGCGCATTGCCACACGTATGATTGGTCTTGCTGGTGGAGATGCCCACCAGGATATCACCGACTTGCAGTGGCGCTCCCGAGACGTGAACGAGTCCATCTTGTGCAATGCGCGCAATACAAATGGCGCCGTCGGGTGTGTTGTGGAGTTCCAAACCGACGTTGGTGCGTTTGGATGTTTTGATAATGGTAGCTGTAATGCACTTGGCGCGTTGGTTGTGATGGTAGTCGGTCGTGGCGTCTGCTAGAAACGCAGACGACGAAGAAAAGTCGTCACTACTACTACCCTCCACACCATTGACGGGTGCCACTCGCGTTTGGAGTCGTCGTCGCGTGGGAGGAGGCTCTAGTGTCCCTTGCGACGGCGCTCTTAAGTTGGGCGGTGGTGGTCGAGCGGCAGAAGTACTGCGAGAGGGTCCTCGAGTGGGCAGTGGGGGAGGTACCAATTCGGTTGGCACAGTGTTGTTGTCTCCCTCGTAGTGCTCGTAATCATAGCGGTACGCGTCCCCTGGCGATGGGGGGAATGGCATTTCGCCGCGATCGTACAAAGTGGGTGTATGAGGCGTGCGTTCGGAGAATTCGTTCATAACGTTCGTATCGGGTGTCATGATGGAAATGATCTCTTGTTGTTGTTGTGCTTGTTGAGAGTTGTTGTAATGATGAAAATGATCCGGCACCAAGTAACTTTCCATTTGACTTTCTTCTTGGCTTTCGCGTAAGAGTTGATCGTGTACGGACCAAGTTTCTAGCTCGGCTTGGAGACGCCGTTCTCGATCGGCTTCTCGTTCGGCTACTTCGAACTGATCCTGGAGCTCATCCACATCGACCGGATCCTCCGACTCGGAAGCTTCGGCGGCCTTGTAGGGTTCCTCAATGGCAGCGTTGTTGTTGTTGTTGTATTCCTGGCTCACTTGGCGAACCAGTGGCTGTTGCTGTTGTTGTGGAAACGCCATGGGCTGAAATTGCATTGGCATGGGCATGTGAAACAGTTGATGAGGCGTTTGCATGGGCGTCATCATCATCATTTGTTGTTGTTGCTGCTGTTGCTGCATGCGTTGTTGCAGTTCCAGTTGGGCCCAGAGAAATTCAAACTCGGCGCCTTCATCCGCTAGAGTACTGCACTCGTCGCCCAAGGCACTGTTGACTGTCACTTGAAATGGAATCTCATTTTCCGTGTACGTGTCCCCAAAGAATTCTTCTTGTTCGTGCTCCTCTTCTTGCTCTTCTTCTGCTTCTTGGTCTTGTTCCAACGCGTCTTGCTCTTCCACTTCTTGCGAAATTTCCGCAGGAATGTCAAAATCCGTGGAACTGTTGCGCGGAGAAGTCGCCGTCGTCAGGGAGAGTTTGTACATGGTCGGCCTCTCTTCTTGTCAATTTCCAACCAATACTAGTATAATATGTCGACCAAAGTCAACAAACCGCTTCCGATTGAATGATCGGGCCTCCTACTAGCTACAGGAGTACTCCTTGTTTGACTGGTACCGTGTGTGTGTGCAGTGAGAACTACGACCGCCAACACGAGGGAGGTTGTCGGTGCGTGGGGTGGGGTGAAGCCATCAATCGTGGATTCACACTCTGTGGGGTGCCCTTTCCAAGTCTAATAGTGGATCATCACGATTACCTCATCTAACCAAACACACCATTATACAACCATCTCATTTCAAGGTTCCGAGCCAATCTTACATGATTAGACTAGCTACATGACAATGTAGTTAGGAGGTCGTCTTCCAGTACCGCTCCAGGTCCCGAAGTAATCCGAGCTCCTCATTGTCACATTTTTTGCCAAATAGACTACAATGACGTGCAGGATCTCAATCTCCTTGCGCGATGCGACGATTCCTTTTCTCTCTTTCTTGCCTCTTTATGAAGAAAGAAAATAATAGTTTCAGAAAGAACTTCCCATCAAAGCAAATCTGCATGCTTGCTTCTACTACGGTATTGTGAAAAGGCGTGCTCTTCATGATAGTCATTGCTTTTTGGTCGACAAATCGGCACAGAAAGGGACGGTCCTTTGCCCGGATCGTAAGAGTGCTTTCTTGTACCGTACGTACAGGAACGTGCACCGACAGATGCATGCTGAGAATGAAAGCTCATGGCGCATCCTACCGTACCGTATATACCCCGTTTCTACCCTGACCAATGATGCTTCTGATAAGATCACCAACCAACCAACCAATCGGATTACCAAGAACGGCTAGCTACCGGTACTAGTACCGTACCGGTAGCCCCGGCAGAGTGGAGAGCGGAGGGAAACGAAGGAAATTCTGAGCACTTACCGTATGGACCTTCGGTCATGGTGATCTTGCCAATGGTCCAAGGGACGGTTCAGGAGTCAATCCAGGTGATGGTCTTTGTCGTTGACCAGGCGGCAGGATCAATTGGTGGTCTCGTACGTCTCGTCTCGCGATGCACTCAGCACAAAAATAGGATATGCTAGCAGTTAAACTGGCTTATTACACACGATTTCCATCATCCGACGCAATGGCGGGTTTCGGTGGTACCAGTATTGACGATAGCATCATCTGCACCATGGACCCTTCAGCCCTGTTTGCCTCCTTTGATAACCCAGTGCCCACCAGCAGCTGGACTGTTTCAAAGAATCAGCCATTGGAAATGGTGTTGATGGCCAAGGCTGATCTAGAAACAGTCAAGATTTTCTACGAATTCAACCCTGATGCGTTGACCAAACAACTGTTTCGAAATGTTCTCAAATGTGGAGCCAAGCCAGGAGTGGTTGGTTTTCTTGCGGCACAGTGTCCTGCATTGGTGGATAAAAACGCCTTGGTATTAGCAATGATTCAAGGACCAGGACCAGGTAGACCCACTGAAAGTGAAATCATCACCTTGGCCCAAATCAATCCAGAGCTGTTGGTGCCAAAAGGACCAACATTTTGGATGCCAGGTCCTTTGCAATTATCCTTGAACTGGAAATACAGCCCAGAATTTTCTCAAACACTCTTCAAAATGCTTGCAGACAAGATACCATCAGTGATACGGTTCCCCAGAAACATGATCTTGGATTTATCCAGTGATTATCCCTGGCTTGTCATTGACGAAAACTCCACCACAAAACGGACAGCATTGGATATGGAGGCAGTGATGGGCATGACACCAATGCTGGACAGCAAGAACACCCACAAATTTGTGAGCCGGTGCGACAAATGGCAACCAAAAGCATTCTTTGATTTTGTCCACCGTCTACTTTCCAACCAGAGCATATGGGATCTTTCTCTGCAGTTCCCAGATGTCTCACAAAAAGAAGAAGAAGAACAAGGGAAGTCAATGTGGTTCAATACAGATGCATTCAAGGAGGTACTGTCACAGTGCAATATCAAATGTGCGGCATTGCGTATGGATCAAAACAATCCTTTTGCCCTTGACTTCCTAAAGAATTGCCTGGGAAGCATGCCCCGTCTGAAGACTCTGAAACTTCGTTTGGGCAATGATATTGCTCTTGCTTCAGCAACACCAGTAATCTGCCATTTCCTCAGTCACAACTCTCTGTTAAAGGTCTTAATAATTTATGCAAAAAGTGACACAACCACAAGAGGGCTAGATCCAATTCTCAATTCACTGGCAAACAATCATTCCCTTCGAGCATTTCACTACTTTCAACACGATGCGGCTTCAGACAGGTTCACAAGATACCACAAGGTTCTAGCCGACAGTCTCCACAAGCACAATACTACTCTTGCGAATGTTGGCTTCCATGATGTCTGCAGTGAGGACAATCCAAATGGCAACCTCCGCAGCAAACTCCATCCCAGTGATGACTTGCTTGCTTTTTATAAGGTTGCCAATAGGCTTGGTCGCAAGAAAGCACAGGAACCGGAAACCACCGTGGCCGAGTTTGTTGATCTTCTGGGGAGAGCACAAAACGACGATCTTAATTTGGGAACAGATGATTCACCATGCCTTGCCAGCGCTGATGATAAATTCAACATTCTCTATGGGCTGTTGCATGAGAATCCAGCCAAATGGAGCCACCAAACAAGCAACAACCATCAGCAAAGCACACAGTCAATCGTGTGTGGAAGCAAACGAAAGCACAGCGCCATGTCTTGATTACCCGAATATACCGATTGTCTTGTCCCTCTTTCTCCTGTTGGCCGCTGGAATGGCAGTAGCGTTTTGACTGTGTTTTGAAGCATTGTAGTGAAGATACTATTTTATAGCGAAGTTGCTGACTGCATGAGTCTATAGCTAGCTCTAACACAATTACGGTTGAGCTTGTTCCTCCTGTTGGTGTAGAAGTTCCTGCGGTAGATTGGGCTGGCACAGGTGTTGGGCGTAGTTGGGTGCATGGAGCGTAGTCCAAAGGATAGCCGATGAGCTGTTTCAGTCCGCTGTTGTTCCTCGTCTTTGATCAGGCGGCGGGATCAGGTTGCTGGTCTCTTCGCGCCATCATAAATGCACTACGGTACCGTACCAGAGAAGCGAGAAGCGGGAAAGCGCAAGAATGTAACTAATCCTGCCGTGAAGGCTGTTTCGTTTAACCAAAGAGGACTAAGCCAAGTGTCCCGGGATGGTTGGAGATAATATCTGTTTCATTGGCACCCTCTAAGGCTAGGCCAGACCATACCGGTATGCCTGATTTGTCTACGAAAACGGAGGCCTGGACCTAGAGGCTTGATCGGAGACTTCAGGTTAGTCCTTTTCTTGTTTCTAGTCTAGCAAAAGATTTGCTCGTTCCAGGCGCTTGGAAGGAAACCTATTGCAAGCGTCATACAGGCACATCATCACCTATTTTGGACACCAAGTTCCTAATGATGGTCCTCCCCGTTGGTAATTGCCTCAGTATTGAGCTGTGTTTGCTCGAGAGTCGGAGTACTACTAGACGTTGCTGCAGCTTGGATTGTGTTTCCATTGCTTCCCTCCACAATTGGTTGGGTTTCCTCGGCAGTCCTCGTAGAAGTTGAAGATATTTGCTCAGAATCTACTGTGCTCTCCTCAGCATTGGCTTGCGTCTGCTCGAGCCCAGGCATACTGGAAGTTGCCGTGTCTGGTGCCGCCGATGCAGATGCCGCGATGTCTTCGTTGCTTCCCCCTGCGGTAGATTGCGTTTGCTCAGTAGCCGGTGAAGTAGTTGAAGTCGTCGTGGCGTCTCGGTTGATTTCCTCGGCGGGTGCTTGCGATTGCTCAGAAGATGGAGTCGTCGTGGCAGATGTATTTGCTTCAATATCTCGGTTGCTTTCCTCGACGGGTGCTTGCGATTGCTCGGAAGAAGAGGAATTGGAAGAATTTGTCGCAATCGCAGCTCTGTTATTTCCCTCGTCGTTTGCACGTGCTGACGCAGAAGTAGAAGCAATCCTGTTTCTTCCGCTCCCTCTAGATCTTGGTTGCGCTCGCTCAGTATTAGTCTGCGTGGTACCCGTAGCAGAATTGGTTGTTACCGGGGCGACTTGGACTCCTGCGGCATCAAGGTCGTACCTATCAATGTAATCCACCTGGAAATGCATAGGTAGATTGATAATGATAGTCATGGGGATGGAAATACCAATGTTGCGCGCCAACGTATCATACAGATCGGAACCAAAAAAGATGGGCAACATCACTGCGCATGAAAAGAGGACCAATACGCTCCCCACGATTTGACCGATCGAACACCAGGCTCCCGCTCGATCCCTCCACCCGACCCAGGGGAGATTTGTCACTACCAGTCCCAACAGCACAAGCCACAGAGTTGAAACGGCCCCAATGTCATACCCGATTCCTGCCACTAAGGCCATGCCCACCACAAAAACGTTAGCAAAAATGTGAGCACCTTTGGCCGGAGACCATACCCGATTGAAGCAGGGGCCGATATAGTCAAGTGAGCACCTTGACTTTGGTCGGTTGTTTTCGGGAAAGTTCTTGTCAGGTCTTCGAAAGAACCGATGATTCATGTACCCTGGTGTCATGTACTCTTCAATGACAAGGTTGGTCTCCTGGACACTCTTGGCGAGGATAGTGACATGGGTTTCGGAGGTAGCGATGAGTGCTTCGGCTGCGGCTCCATCCAGCTGGGAACAGGGCATCCCATTGATTGCCAGTATGTGATTGCCTTCATTGAGGATGGAAAACGTCCAGGGTCCTGCTGGATCAAGACGAAGTATCTGTAGCTTGCGTTGTATGTACCGTAGTTTCAAACCTGTTTCACACCCTGGTCGAGGCTTGATAAGCATACATTCAATCAACCCAACCTTGCCTTCGGTGTGAACCACAATGGACACTGTTCCTTTAACGTAATCCAGAATGCGCGTGGCCTGTCCTCCATCGATGATCGGATCGCAGCTTCTACCATTAATGCCGGCTATTTGATCACCAACCCGAATTGGTGATTCTGCAGTCAGATCAGAGATAGGATTGGGATGTGAAGAGATGCAAGGTAAGATGTCATGTTCAATCAAGTAGGTAAAGACAATGGAACTACTAGTAGATCAGACTGAACTTACGAGCAAAGACAGAGTTCTTTCGAATATCGACGATCAACAGTTTTCCCTTGACAGATCGTACTTTGATTCCCACAGGACGCTTCTTATCACAGTTGCAGTCAAAGGCAGTAACCGAGATATAGGCTGCTCTTTCGTCGAGCTCTGATTGGGGACGAGGAAAATCCTCATCATCAAAGTCCAAAGCAACCACTGGCGTCGCGACCACGGGAGTTGCATGATTGGTTGGTACTTCGACATCATCTGTAGGCGAATTGGAAGACGATATGGCAATTCCAACGCTTGATCCCAGCAATAGGGATGGGGATGCCGGTAGCAGTGATTCCTC
Source organism: Seminavis robusta (assembly GCA_903772945.1). Taxonomy (NCBI): domain Eukaryota; phylum Bacillariophyta; class Bacillariophyceae; order Naviculales; family Naviculaceae; genus Seminavis; species Seminavis robusta. Next base: position 58,181 of record CAICTM010000326.1, read on the forward strand.
GTCATGGCCCAAATGGATAGTGGGTATCTCGCTAAACATGAACCCTTCTTCCAGAACTTCCAATTCCGCGGTTGCGAGAGTATCATCCAGATCACTACCAGCCGTCTTCTTGCCTCGGCTCCAGAGCCGCTGGAGGCTACCTTTCAGCTGCCAAACCATTGCTGAAAGCAGATATCTGAGACCTTTCTGAGATTTTAATGGAAGCGCGGAAACAAAATGGACGTGACCTTTTGAACTGGTGTGTTGCAAAATGTGAAAGTAAAGGACAGGCAGCAGCGATTGCGTTGGGAAGTGTGTTGGATACCCTTCCCTTCGCAGAACAATCGATCGAAATCTTCCCGTTAGACCATCAACAGCGTGGGAAACGGTCAGTTTATTCACGGATTGACGTTTTGTCGCGTCGAACTATGACATCACGTATGAGGCCATTTTGAGATTGGTTGTTAAATAGGTACGTGAACCAGATAAGTAAATAGACATAAAGCATTAGGGTGTGTACAGGTAACAAAAAAGCACGCACGCGAGCAAGAGGCTCTGAAACGTGTGACACACGTCATCATTCTTTGCAACCGACATGTTTAACTTGGTTATAAGAGACAAATTATCTATTAATAGTTCGAGTAGTCGTATACGTACTCAGTAGCATTACTTGTGTGTGTGTTTTGGAGCTTCGTATTCTTGGATACAGTACTAGCTAGCTAGTAGGCTAATAGATTTGACCCTGAGCTCCTTTCTCACAAAGCCAGAAGATTACCTCACAGATGCGCTTCTCTATCAGTAACCAATTCAGGATTTTAACAATAGCAAATGTCCTGCTAATTTCGAAGGCCCTACACCGTGTATGAGTTTTACTCCCTCTCCCTCTCAATGCCTTGATAAGAATCGACACCTGTATCCTCCATGGGAAGAAGTTTCTATTCCTTACTGTTTTGTGCATTGATGGCGGTAATTTTTGGGACAGATAAGCCAATGTTGTCTTCTAAAGTTCATGTATCTTGACTCCTTTGTTTCTTAATTACAGGTATTGAGTGTAGCAGAGCGGCACGTGCTGCGCTTCACACCTTCCACGCAAGTGAACATTACTTACCTGTCTTGCATTGTGAAAACAAGTTAGCAAGGTTGCTTGAGCATTTGGTTGGGTGTGAACTGCATTCTAACAGCACTTGGGGCCCTGAAATGGCCAGTTCATGAACACCGCAGCCAGCCTCATGAACCTGTTCCTGAACCTTTTCCTGAACCAAATCCTATTTTATGGTTAGCAAATGCAGGCCGAATTCTCGCATTTGAGAACGAGATAATCATATGTTGGGTCGCCAAACCAGGCACAAATGAAAGCTGGTGGATAGTTGGGTGAGGGTGGTTTTGCGAGTAAGGAAAGCGTTTGCTTACAACATGTAGCTGGAGATGAGTTGCCTCATTTGTGGTGAAGATTGCTCCTGAACCAATGTGAGTCAAAACTTTTTGTCGATATTTTAGTTTCGTGAACCTTGAACCTAGCTAGTTCATGAACCCTCAAACCCCCATAGACCACTTCATGAACGTTGAGTGGAAAAGTTTGCCAAATTTTGTAGTTTCGCGCTTCTTTCTTTATGATAGCTCTGTCCTTTGGAGCTGGAGGTCGTCGCATGCCTCAGTTTTGCCTCGCTTACTATTGTGAAAACCTTGAATGCCGTTCGCCACAGTATTACATACTATAATCTCGTTCCACCAATGCAATGCGGGTGGTATAGGCGGAATACCATTTTTGAATTCCATTTTCTTGTGCTTGGACGTGCTCGCAGTTTTGTTTCCAGTGCCGTATGGACGGCAGGTCCTTCCAATAAGAGACTGTGATTCCTAGACCATCCCTTGCCGACTCGACACCCAGATATCCCGGTTGCTGTCGAGCCAATTCGACCATGCGTTGTGCCGTTTTCCCGTACGCTTCAGTTTCGCTTGTTGTCGTCGTCGTATTCCGGAGTGATGTAAAAATGACAGCGTAATAGGGAGGTCGTGGAGTTTGGGCAATCTGTTCGTCGGGTGATTCATCTTTCGGCCTGTGTTTTTTAGTGTTCACAGGGGTATCTGCTTCCGAAGAAGATCTCTTGGTACTGGTAGCACTTTCCTGGCTGGATGCAGCTTTCTCGTTGTCCTCTGGGTCCGCCATGGTACCGCAAAAACCAGAGAGTCTCGGCTTTCCTTGCGCCTGATTATCTTATGCCAACGTCCCTTGAGAACCTGGCTGTTGCTTCGATCTCTTTGGGTGTTTGGTTGATCCAGAGGCTTCCTCCTTGCGTCAAACCCATTGGATGGATCATTGGCAGATCAGATAGAGTGAGGGTGCACGTCTCTCGAAAGATCCGAAAATTTGGGAATTCTGTAGCCATGGCCCCCTGAGATTAAGAAAACCGACCTCACAACGACAACTGGAGCTTCTCTTCGAGCCCCCCTTCGGGATCGGAACCGGAAGCATGGTTGATGTCGAAGAATGCAATTGTTCTGCGAAACCAAGCTGAAGGGACCAAGTCAACCAAGTCAACCAAGACAGCCAGAGAAGCTTGGAGTTGACAGCATTGTTTGCCTTTTCTTTTCCAAAGCAATCCAACGAAGAAAAAAGATATCGTCACAAAAAAGAAAGACCATGACAACAACTCGACTTGTGTTTGCCTCTCGCCACGCTGGTCGTCGACTGCTACCAGTAGTGGGGAGCCGTGTTACCCCCATTATTGGTGCTGCCGCGTTGTCGTCAGCAGATCATGTGGTTGTACCCATCATCAGTGGCAGAAGCACAACACCAATATCCACCCATCGAACTTTTGCCACGAACCATTCGTGTCAGTCCAACAACTACTACAAACTTGACAACAACAACAATTCTCGCTACTTGTCTTCGGCAGCACTCGAAGATCATGACTCGGATCATGACAGCAGTAATAATAATCCAATCATCCCCTTCAAACTAGCCGATATTGGAGAAGGCATCAAGGAAGTGGAGATATTGCAATGGTTCGTGCAAAAGGGTGACACGGTACAACAATTTGATCGCATTTGCGAAGTCCAGAGCGATAAAGCGACGGTCGAAATTACCAGTCGGTACGACGGACTCGTCACGGAATTGGCCGGTGGCAATGTCGGTGACATGGTTCAAGTCGGCGATGCGCTCTTGCACATTCAAGTAGAAGGAGGAAACGCTAGTACTAGTAGTGATGCTGCTACTGCCAAGAGCAGCACGGCTGCTACTCCCGAAGAAAAGTTGCACAGTCACGACACGGCCGATCAACAATTGCGCATTCCTCATGTGGCATCTCAATTTCATTTGGAATCTGATGATGCCGCCACCAAAACTACTGCTACCCAGAGTCAGCCTCCACTACTGACAACAACTATTACCTCTGGCAAAAAGGTTTTGGCTACTCCGGCCGTACGAAAATTGGGCATGGAATACAATCTGGACCTATCGACATTGGTGGGAACCGGACCACAAGGGCGCGTCCTCAAAGCAGATGTCCTTACCTTTTTGCGAGAAAGTGGTCGCATGGATGGTCCTGCCAGTAGTAGTGTGGACCCAACAAGTGCTCCAACCGTAACGACTCCTTCTCTGTCATCCACCCCTACTGCTTTGCTGGAGGATGAAGTCATTACTCTGAAAGGCTACCATCGTCTCATGATTCAAACCATGACCAAATCACAAGAGATTCCTCACATGGGATACACGGACGAATTCAACGTGACCAAATTGATCGATTATCGCAAAGACATTAACGCTGCCCACAGCAGCAGTGACGACAAGATTTCCATTTTGGCATTCTTTCTCAAGGCCACGTCCCTGGCATTACTCGAATATCCCATTGTCAATGCATCGTGGCAGGACGACGTGTCGACGGCAAAAGTCACGCTGTGGAAAAATCACAATATCGGCGTCGCCATGGACACGCCGCGGGGGTTGGTGGTCCCCGTGGTGCGCCATTGTCAAGAAAAGTCGTTGGTACAGATTCAACACGATCTCAATGTCCTCAAGGAAATTGCCGCCGCGGGCAAGTTGGGCGAAGAACACTTGACGGGTGCCACCATTTCCATGTCCAACATTGGCAGTGTCGGTGGCGGGACCTACATGAATCCATTGATTGTGCCACCACAGGCGGCCATTGGAGCCATGGGAGCCTTGCAGACATTGCCGCGATTTGATGCTGAGGGCAATGTCGAGGCAGCCAAGATTATCAATATGTCGTGGGCGGGGGATCATCGCATGATGGATGGTGCCACATTGGCGCGGTTCAGTAACCGATGCAAGGAGTATCTGCAAGACCCCGTTCGCATGCTGGTGTCCATGAAGTAGAACGAATTGTGTGACGTGACAACCAATCGGAGTTGCGCATAAAGAGGAAGACTTTTGGACGAGGAGGAAGAAAGACTCTATCCGTCGTCGAACAAGCTAGGAGTTTTAATTTCAAGAGGACCGGGATCATTCGAAGGCAAGATGACGAAAGGAATGATACTTTGGTGGACAATGCTATACATAGTAGATGCAAACGAATAAACAATATTAGAAGGCGTGCACATGAAGAGCCAGGGGCAGCTTAGTTATCGCCGTTTGCCACTACCCTTCTCGACGCACAAACTGAATGTCAGTCATGCTTGTCATGAGTGTCAGCTCCGTTGGCAAAGGGACCGGAGCATTCATTCACCCACAGGTGAGTTTCTCTAAACAGGTGAGCAAATCCAGTTCTGAAGGTACTGTGAGTTGACATCAGCCTGGACACTCTGCAGATGATCAGAGAGCATCCGAATCTCACTTCTTGCCAAAGTGGGGGAATGCATTTTCAAAGAGGCACACGGCTTCCATGTTGGTCAGCAACCATAGCTTCTCTGTCCTGTATCCTCCCCGCAAGGTAGAGCCACAGCACCCTGCCCTGTAGCATCATTGCTGCAACTCTGCCTTCTTTGCTTGCCTGCTGTGAGTTCCTCCCTTGTCAATAAGCCATGTTAGCTGTGATGACACAGGCCAAACCTCGCGAGAAACTTGCAAGGAAAACAAAAGAGGCAACAAGGTCAAGAAACTGATGATGGACAAGAAGGAATGCTGTTGAGTAGAATTGAATGGAATGAGAGGGGAAGGAAGCCGTCTCGGCTCCACACCACTCAGGCTAGCTAGCAACCTCACGCACTGCTGGGCTCGCTGTCGTTGGATCTGCGTTGTCTCTGGACATCGAGGTGCAGTGCAACAGTTATCACTGTTCCAGTTTTGGCATCTCCGATGAACATTGCTCGTTTCCAGCCAACCTGGAGTTGTGGTGCTGGAACGAACAGACGATTATCAATGCAACGAAAGTTGAACTAAAGCCCTACTAGCTACTACGTCGTACCCACAGCCCGGACCAGACTTCAATGGGGGTATGTTCCTATCCATACAATCCCTCCTGGCTACTAGCTAGAGCCACTACTAGAACTAATCATAACATGAATTGAAACCATGCATCTACGAAAAAAGACCAGTGCACCATGTTGGACTACTAGAGTATTCTTCTTGAGTTATTAGTATTCCATTTAATAAAATATTCTCTCGCCAGTTGCTTAGTTTATTTGTTATCACCACGTTCTGCCAAGACCTTCTTGACGGCCTTTTGTTCTTCCAACAAGAAGGCTCTCACGATGCGTTGACGGACACAGGCGTGACAGACGGCACCCCCGTAGCAACGCGAGACCGTGCGTTCGCGTTGTTTGGTTCGACGGTACATGGAGGACCGAAGGTGTTGAATTCCCTGCAGTGGCTTTTTGCAATCACCGCATTTGGGTCCATTGGAAGTTTTGTATGTGCGCTTGGCTTTCAATGTTCCACCGGGTGTTCGTACGGCAGACACCTTGTGTTGCCTTGTGTTGTACGAGTGGCGAGAAGTTCGCGTCCAGCGGCTGTCCGGCATTTTGATGGATTTTGGTTGTTAAAAAGAGAGAGAGAGACTACTGTGGAGGGTATCAGACAGAGAGGAACAGCAGAACAGTCAGTCAGTGAGAGATGTGCTATCATCCATAGAGCTACCACCAACATATCAGCATCATCATCATCATGGTCAAGAGCTTTGCTAGCTACGGTACATACCTGGATCTCAACGACACTGTCAACAAGAACAGAGTGTGTTGTTGTTGTCGTTGTTGGATGCTTTGGAAGAAAAAGAAATCACGCGGCTGTGCGCATTAGTATGGTTGTGGTACTGATTCTACACATAAATCACGTAGACATTTTTTAGTAAGAGGTGAAACCTGCTTTCGTAGATTTTGTACGTGACTTGTCTACCACCACTCAACTCTCAACTACTTGTTCCACAGCATCGAAGGCACTGTCACTGCATACTGCTAGTAGTATTTTATCACAGCGACTTGACCATGGCACGAACAGGATACGCAAAGGGAATGAAGGGAGGCCATGCCACCACAGAGATAGAGCAGAAGCCAAAGCCGTCTCACGGAAAGGGGGTAAGTTGCAATGGACGGATAGATGAATATTAGCGAGAGCGACCATGATGATGATTGTCATGCTCACCACGGCTGTTGCTAATTTCGCTTCTATTTCATACCGCAGCGCACTAGCAAGCGTGTGACTCTATGCCGTGAAATTGCTCGTGAAGTCGTTGGATTGGCTCCTTATGAACGTCGAATTCTCGATATGATCAAGACCGGGGGATCTTCCGCCGACAAGCGCATTTACAAGTATGCCAAGAGACGCCTCGGATCCCACAAGCGGGCTCTGGCCAAGAGAGAAGATATCAAGGAAGTCAATGCAGCACAAAGGGCACGACAGGCTGGTGCTTAAACACAAATTGCAAATTGGCAGTGAATGAAAACGACCGACGACTGTGAAAGTGTCATTTTGGTGATTCTAGAATGCTTCGTTGCCGTCCTCTGGTTTCGATAACCCTCCAGATGGGAGCAGCTTGCTTAATAAGCGATTATATAGTCTACTCAAATGGCAACAATCAAAGTTATGTATGACATTTCATGTATCTCCTAGTTAGAAATATAGGTTTTAGATGCCTTCAGCAGTGTCGTTGGTGGTATCGAGTAGTCAGGTACTCTTTTGTGGTTACTGCCCTGGAAGGTAGAGGTTGTAAGATCAAGGCCACACTGGAAGTTGCCCAATCGTCACGCCCTTGGCCCTGTTGGAACTCGCCAGAGCTCTTGGGATTAGTTGTGGTATCCTGGGGCCTTAGCTACCTGGTAGCTTGTAGACATCGAATTAATTATTCGTTCAAGGAAGTGATTGAGTCCTCGAGAAAGCCACGTGTATCTCAATGATCGTCTACTAGACTGGACCCCATATCATCCATAGTATGTACCGGTATTGTCTTTTTCCTCAAACGTCGCAACTGTCTGATGAGCCCAATGCAATACCGATCCACTCCAGGCAGCCCGATAGACTGAACTAGCGAAGCTTCGCTGCACAGTTGTATCTTCTGCCTGTCGTTTACCTAGCTAGCCAGACGGCCAGATGGCCTTCAACAACGAAAACTGGCTGGTAACGAATAATCCAATCCTCTCCCTGCTCTGACCAGTCCATCTCTATTGCTATGACAGCCACAGCACCCGTAGCGGTAGCTCACTTTTACGGGTACCCTACTAGCTTGCAGGTAGAGAGTGAAATCGTCGTCTAACTAAAACTAGCTAGTTTTTAAGTGACTCGACTCAGTCGGTGATTTAGACGGGAGATAGAGAGCGCTCTTATCGTCTAGCTAGCTAGCTCTCTCTAGCTAGCTAGAGTACATGTAGCATTCCCCTTTCAATCAACCCACCAGCCACGCGGCGAATGAGCGTCATACCTGCATTAACCCCTTTAATAAAACCCCAAGCCGCTGCTAGCTAGCTAGTTCAGGTCGAACGGTACGTTCAAAGTTCGTTTTCTTTGGTCTGCTGCAACTAACTCGGTGGCGTGGGGGTCGCTTTTGGTTTCATGGCAGTGGATGAATGGATGAATGGCTATCTGTGAAGAATACATGAATTGGCCGGCTCTACTTGTACGAGAAAATTCCTTTGTATTTGTTCGTTTGCTAGTGAGTTTTAGGCTAAATAGCTGGTGAGTATGCATCATCTCTCCCTATGTTTGTTCACTTTCTATGAGCCCCACAGTGCATATTGTTTTTCGCTGTCTTGCTGCATGGTTCTTGGCCTATCATTATTCCTCTTCTTCTAAGGAGAGATCTGGTCACAAGGATAGGGTAGAACATATGTGTCATAACCATCCGCCTTCCACAAACTTTCAACAGGCCTACACAAGACGCCTTCGTATGCAGGCAATGTTACAACATGTAGTCTATTATCATGAATTAACTTTTCGTAAAAAGTAGCACCCTGGCCGTTCCACGCATCTGTCGCCCCCTGACAGTCAGTTAATCAATCACTCAATGGACATGGCTCCGGTGCTGTCGTCGATATAACGCGTAGGATTCCCAGTTCGACGACGACGAAGAGGAGAGATTCTTTGTGTTTCTGGGTCCTCGTTTACCGAGCCCGCGACGCTGTTCGGGATTCGATGCCACGGAACGGATATCCGAAAGAGACTTGGAAAGGCGACCACTCTTGGCAGTCGACGACCGACGACGACTCACGGAATCATCCCGCCCCGAGGATCGTTTATTCTTGCGCACAGCGGTAGCCGTCGTATCGGTGGAGCTGGTGCGATTGGGGAGTTTTCCAGTCGACTGTGGGGCGGATGCTCGTGCATTCTCCGACGCTCCGGCAGCATTGTCCACCACCAGCATGAACGTAGAGAGATCCGGCAGTGGCAAGGAAGGCTGATCGGCACCGTCCGAATCATCGGTAGTGGCGCCACGACGAAGCAAGGGCAATTCTGGTTGCAGATCTTGAAAGGAGGCATCGCATGTAAAGAGAGTCGCGTGGCTGTCCTCGTGGGGTTCCAATGGAGGCAAGACAATGGCGTACAAGGGAGGCATGTCATCCTCGTCTTTAGGGTCGTCAAGAACACCGTCGTCGTCGCTTCCAAAATAGGACGCCATGTCGCGTCCCACTCCGACCGCCAAGGAATCCATGCCGCGAGAAGCCATGCGTTGCATGGGGGCACGACCGAGACTGGCAATGTTGTTCGCGATGGAATCCTCGTCGTCGTCGTCGTCCGCAACGGAAAGCATGTCATCAATCTGGTATTCTTGCCAGAGACGACGTTCGTGAGAGGACATGGTTTCCAGGGAGGTTCGACGACTACTCGCGTGGGCTTTTGAAGACAAGGACAACGTATTGCCGCTTTCTCCGACGGTCGATTCGTCATCTTCAAATACATCAATGCTGTTGGCTCCTGTGGGCATGCTGCTTCCAGCACTGACATACGAGGATCGGTTGGCCCAACTGGTAAGAATGGACGATGTGTAGGCGTCTTCACTTGTGCTGGGATGTTCGTCATCATCGTCGTCTTCTTGAAAGATGTAATAATCGCAAGTCAGGAGAGAGACGGCGTTTTCATTGTTGTTGAAGCTAAAATCGAGTACATCGAGGAGAGGAATGCTGGAACTGCTAGCTTCCAGCTGTTCTTGTTCCTCCTGCTCTTCTTGTTGGTCAACGACGTAGTCATGTTCCTCTGTGTGCAAGATATGAGTAGGAGCGGGTAGATCGGGGCTGGTAGGCAGATCGGTTGGCACGTTCTTGCTCGAAGGAAGATTTCGGAACCACGAAATTTCTACGACCGCTGTTGCCGTGATGTCGCTGCATCGGATGCTTGGACGATCGAGGTGACAAGACTTTGTCAAGGATTCAATGGAGTTGGCCTGGAAGAAAGCTTGATACTCCATCATGAGATGATCGTGGTTGCTACCGCTACATGGATCATTGATCCCATTGTCGTGGTGGGAGCAGTAGCAGAGAGGACTGTTTGCACACATTGCCATAGTTTTGCTTTGCTTCGTCAGCCGAGATTGTGAGATAAGCAAAAGATCCAAAGCAGATCTCAGGTGAAGGGCGAAGGAGAGATCCACTCGCGAGAGACATCTCTAGAAACCGTGGCTGGAGTCATTAGGTGAGCTAGAGAGTCGTTCCCCTGTCTCTTCTCGGAAGTGTGGAGCTAGAAATTTATCTAATGGGCCAAGATCCTCTTTGTTTAGCGCTGTTAGCCGCTGACAATCCCTGAAACACAGATCTTTGACCTCTCAAAGATAGCACACATACATCAGCTGCATCAGCTCACATCACCAAGCCCAAAATAAATGATGGTTGGAAAGTGAAGCGATGAAGCTGGACGAAGGTATGTGTAGACTTAGATAAAGTTCACCTGGTAGAACTAAAGGGTCACTTTACGATCGCGTTCTTTTTTGACAGAGGTTTCTCTGCTTTCTTCTACTCAAAAAGCTATAGTTCCAATGGAATCCCAGTTCAACACGAGCTCCAAATGACCGGTACCAAGCGACCAACAGCCACTCCAATCTCCAGTTACGGCTGTACAGTAGTAAACATCGAAGCTGAGCTCGAAACAGCTTCAACTTCAAACACATGGTCATCACCCTGCTCAGCACGAGCTCTGTTGATGCACACATTATAATTAGACAGAAGCAAGAAAGTTTGTAAAAAGCAAACTCCATTCAGCTTGCGTCAAGTCAAGTCAAAGGCATTGCCGCTCGAGTTCCAAGTGGCTGCGCACGAAAGTCGCCGTTGTCTGCTCTGCCTGCTATTCTCTGCCATTCTCTGCCTTCCTCCTCTCCACTCAACAGATAAGATGATGAACTTTATTAGAGTACGAAATACTAACTATATAGCTAGCTAGCTAGTAGCACTTACTTGTGTCCGAGAGGTGAACTGTGTGGGAGTCGGTTTTCAACGATCAGCTATTTTTGCCAGGTGGCAACTGAGATGGCCTCGCGGGAGTAGATTTGGAAACGAACCCAGAAAACCAGCCATCATTTGATAGGTACGGTATCATCGAGCCATCGAGTTGGCTGTCTACGCACGCACTTTGTGGTAGAATGGAGCCATTCAACAAGGAGCAATCTGGCTCTTGCGCTGCTTTGGTTGCTCTTGGTATCACATTGGCATGGGAGCTGTTTTTGTGGTCGGGGTGGGGCTGTTTATTGTCAATCACGAGAATGACGTGCAACTCATGAATCGTTAAAGATCCACGTCTCAGGGTTCCGGATACGACTTGACCCTTGGCCAAGCAGCAATCAATCCATTCCCATGTTCGCTCCGTCGCTCCAAGGTTCGACTGAGCCTCTGTAGACAGCACAACCACCCAAGAGCATCCGTTGCGTGCATTATTTTTTACTGACGACACCAAGAAAGAAGAAGAATAGAAAACAGACAACAGACAAAAGCAGGCAGAACAATGTTTGGCGTCCGCAATAGCAGCACAGCGATGGATGTCTTGAACGACGATCGATTGACTCCAGCCCAAAAGTCGGCGTACTGTTATGACCATGGGATCTGCGACAAGTGCGGCATCAAGACTCATTGGATCGGTCCCTTCAAGCGACGCCCGTACACCAACGAGCGTGTCTGGAATGGAATTTGTCGGTTTTGTCGACCGGGGGAATGTCCTGCCTACGAGCCACCTGCAAATAACAATAAGAAAGTGTTTCCGAATTTAGCCGCCGATGAATTGTTTGCCAAGGCCACGTCGGCGTTGGAAGAGATTCAGACGGGAGTGACAGTGGGCGTCAAGGAAGGTGTGGTAGTGATGAAAGGAGGCATCAACACGTTGAACGACAGCATCAAAAAGGAGACGGAGAAAATGAATCGAAGCATGACGTCCGCGTCGTCGGTGAGAAGCAGTGGCAGCAACAACACACAGCAAGCACGACCATTGAATCTATTTGGTCAAACATCATCCACTCAAAGACAACAACAACCATCCCAGCAACAGCAACAGCAGCAACGATCACAACGATCCTCCCAAACAACAAAGCCCAAAATGAACATTTTTGGCCCCAAACGCGACAATGCCCCGCCACCTCCGCCCACGCAACCGGCTTTTTCCAATTTGAAATCCAAGTTTCAAACCAACGAGGAAGGCAAAGAACTCTTGTTGCAAGACGAAAGCACGGCGGCGTCTTCAACAACGCAAGTAGAAGATTTGGATGGAAGCGCCGTCAAGGGCAAACTGGTAAAGACACCGTTTGGCAAGGGGCAAGTAGTCGATTATCGCTCGGAAGATGATATTTATGTCATTGATTTGCATCATCATGAAAACAACAACAGCAGCAATACCACTCAACAACAACAACAACCACCAGCCAACAACACCAAATTGTTTTGCAAAAAGGAATCATTCTCTATTGAACATGAAAACAAGAGTCGACAAAAGAAATCCATGGAACTCAACGAAGCCTACGAATCACTCGAGAAAATGAGACGTCTCAATCTCGAAGTGGAATGTCAAGAACGGGGTGTAAATGTGGCGGTGGATTTTGACATGTGCACCGTCTGTCTGCTCCATCCTGAATTATCACGCACGCAACAACAACAAAAATCATTTCCTCGCATTCGACAAATGATGCAAAACAATCAAAAGGTGTCGGCCAGTCCGTGCCTCTTTTGTGCCGCACCCTGTTGCAGCGATCACGCCAATCAAGCATTCCGCAAGGAACACATTACGGCCTGCGAAGACTGCTGTAAATTGTTCCAATCGGAATATGTCGTCGATTGTATCAATCAGGCACATGGCGTTCACGCGGAAAAAGTTGTACAACATGGAGATGTCATGCAGGAACGTCCGTTGGATCACATGATGGATTTGTACGATCGGGTGCGCCTGCTGTTGCAATACAGCAGTCAGTACATTGAATCCATTGCGGTGGCGTTGGAAGCCAACACGAAAAAATACAACAATGTCAATGTCGGTGCATCGTCCGCCGGAATGGTGTCGGGTGCATTGGGTGTTGCGGCGGCGGCCGCAATTTTTACTCCGGCCGGTCCGCCACTGTTGGTGGCGTCGCTGTTGTTGGGGGGTGGAGCCACCACGGTGCAAACGGGAACTGAAGTGGTCAATTACTTTTCCGAGCCAAACAAATTCGCCGACAAAATCATTGCACTCGTGGGCATGCTCCATTCCCTCTTGCGCGTCAAGGAGAATCTGAGAGAAATATTGACGGCGCGGTTGTTGGAACAAGAGGGCAATCCCGAGATTGATCGATTGAAGAAGAGCCTCGTCAAACTCAAGGAAAAGCAACGAGAGGCTGCTTTCAAGGCGGGAACCACCGTGGCCAGCACGGCTGTCTTGGGTGGAGTGGCCATTGCGGAAGTGGCTGCAGCTGGCGCCACCATCGAATCGGCAGCTCTCATGTCCTCAATCGAAACGGGAGTGTTGGCAGGACGCAATGCCAACATGATATCCAAGAGCGGAACGGCGATTGCTCGCGGCGCACGTTTTGCTCGGTTTGCGGGTGGAGCGCTAAGTGCGGCCACGTTGGTCTTGGAAGCCCGTACCATGACGACAACGATTGAACAAATCAAGGCTGGACATCCCTGCGAAAAAGCTGATGCCTTGCGTGCTATCCTGAAAGAACTGCCGACACTACCCACGACGGATCAACTAGACGAGGAATGCCGTATCTACATTGGTGCCATGTCGAATCGAGTGAACGCAACCTCATTAGAAGACGCCATCAATCTGATTGAAAGCAAAGCGATTCAAGAGTGGCAGCTCACAAAAGCCAGCACTCAAGGCCAGTCGCAGGAAGAGTCCGCAAACCAATACATGGCGCCGGCGGGGGCATCCATTTTGGAGGGTGATGAAGATGGCAAAGAAGGCGGCGACGACAATGACGAACTTGCCCTGTTGGGTTCCGCTTTGAGGGAGGCACAAGAACAACGCAGCTTGGCCCAATCCATGTCGGGACTACCACCACCAACGGGACCTCCGTTGGAAATTGAGACGGCTTCGGTGTCGGATTCGGTTTCCGTGTTGTCCGCACCACCCAAAATGTCTCAATCTCTGACACAGCTACCTTCGTCCTCAGATCCAGCTTCTCCAGCGACTCTTAGCCAATCGACTCTATTTGAACGCATCCAGAGATTCAAGCAGGATGACAGCGTTGCCTCAAGCGTCCATTCATCGTCTGCTGCTAACAATAACTAAGGACTATGAAGAGTTTTTTGTACTGTGGCCATCACAGCCGTTCGCATTTGTTGACTTTACGGATAACCAGCTACTTCAAGTACATTTGTTGCATTCCCCAAAAAGCACCTCTCTGCTCTGCTCTGCTCTGCTCTGCTCGGAGCAGAGCACCTAGACTAGCCGCCGCCACAGCATCTTGCAATATTATTGGCGATTGGCCCCTTGCCCCTTGGCCCATTGATTTAACACTTCTATCCACAGCGTAGTGGGGTCAGCCTGAGTTGAATGTCTTTGTCAGGGGCCATGACGGATTCCGCAACAATCTTAATTGGTGGGTGGTAGGGGCCAGTTCAAATTCAAAGGTCTGAAGCAACTTGATCAGCATGGCATACGATAGGACTTCACTGTAGTGTCTTCCAGGGCAGGATCTTGCACCATGACCAAATGCAAGAAATGCCGATCCTCTATTACAAGGATGCACACACTGCCACTTGGGTTCAACCTTGTTGCTCGTGCTGTCCTCGTTGACAGGTACAAGATATCGGCGATAAGAAAACAGATGTGGTGGTGCGTTGTCAGGGCCACAGGGAATACCTTTAGCAGGAGTGTCCTTCTGGAGCATGATGTGCCTTGCAAAGATAAGGACATCAGTGCCTTTTGACAAAGTTGTTTCCCCAAACGGGATCTCACTTGATACTTGAAGGGCAAGAAAAGGTGTACAGTGGTACCTATGAACCTCATGCAGGAATGACTTGAGCAGTGGTGCTTTGGTGTAATAGTCCTCAAGGGTTGCTGCCTCCAAATCAAAGTCCCTGATGTGATCGCTAAGCTCACTTTGCAAATCCTTTTCAGATGCAAGGATAGACAAGGCTGTGATCAATGACATGCAATTGATTTCAGCTCCTACATTGAGAGAGCATTAACAGGGAAGCTCAGCACACACAAATACACACACTTCAATTGGAGACGAAACACACAAAAACAAGCATTACCTGCAACAAATGTAGTCAAAATGTTTCCTACAATTCGCTGATGGGTGATTCTTGAATTCTCTTTTTCCATGGCTTCATAAAGCTTCCCCAGAAAACCTTTGGACTTCACAGCTCCATGATCCCATTCTGGGTTCACAGCACGCTGCTGTTCGAACTGGTCAATGATTCCTCCAACAGAAGCCATACCACCACGAAGATTTGTCCCAAAGCCATCAAGATCTTGACCACAGAAAGGAATTCGCCAAAAAGGAATAGGAAACAGGGGCCGATAGCTAGTGTAAAGTTGCTATTGATTTGAGGACTAGGGAGATGATTGGGGATGTTGAGTGATGCAAGGCATTCAGCTCACAATCCAAGATCACCTTCCCAACACTATCAACAATTGCATGCATCAAGTCTTGGTTCACCGTCACAACATTATCAGGGCTTCCCTCTGCATCAACTTCCCACTTTTGTGTCAATGCTGCAGCATTTTCAGTGAGCATGGGAACATAGTCTCTCATGTGAAGTCTGTTTAAAGTAGAGGAAACCAACTTCTTTTCCTGTTTCCATTGCTCTCCTTCAGCAGTGGACAGTCCAATGCAACCCAGACTATTTATTGCTTTTTTGAAGTTTGAAGGACGAGTGACCTTGAACGGTCTCTGACACAAGATTTCCATGGCACAGTCTTCTCTGCACACTGCTAGGAAGTTTTTCCCTAGAACTTCAAATTCAAAGCATCCTGTTTCTGCTCCATGTTTTTCTGCCCACTCCTCAAGAACCTCAATGGCACGATGTCGTCCTCCTGTAGTGAGAATGGCCCACAATGGGAAGCCATCCAGGTGCCATCCTCCAGTGTTTCTTAGTTTTTTATGGGAAAGCAAAATAGGCGGCCACCACCAAGACAAGAACCGCCATGGTCAATTTGGGCTGGTCAATAAGCACGTTTTGAAGCAGTTCCACGATCAAACTGCATTGTATGAGACGTCGAGGCAACTGTGAGGTCCGTGGAATTGGGAAGTGTACTAGTGCAATGTGTTTTTGTTCTGATGGGCTGACACGAGCACTTGTCGATTTCGCTGAAGTCTCACAGAACGTGGAGTGACAGTCAAAGGTCGTCGTAGCATACCGGTAGGTACAGTACCGGTATCGTGCCGTCGCGACGCATGATGCTTGTCTCCGGAATTCGCAAAACACATGTACTATGCATAGTACCGTACCGGTGGGCAGTCAGGGCGACCCGGAAAAAGGCACGAATGAGGTGTTGTAACGGTTTACGGTGGAAGTCATAGTTTACCCACCAACACACAGTTTACTCATGAGTAAACTATAAATCGTTGTTCCCCCATGACTCATTAGTAAACTAGCTGTTTACCCATGACTCGTGGGGAAACAAGCTGTTTACGCATGACTCGTTGGGAAACAAGCTGTTTACCCACGAGGTTGTCGTTTACCCTTGAGTCTTTAAATCTTACTAACAAAATCAAACTGTTTCCCCACGAGATCCTTGTTTACTCATGAGGAAACAGCACATCGGTTCAGAGGTGCGTGACAGGGACATTAGCGGCCCGGCGCGATCACAATATTATTATTATTCCACAACTCCTTTCGTTCCGAGGCTCAAAACGACACAATGGCGCTGCTGTGGCTGAATAGACGCCGTTATCTGCCTTGTTTTGGCTGTTAAGGTTCACTAGGAGTACCATGGAGTCCAGCTGGTGAGTGGCAGCGCTCAGTTTGGTCGATTTGTTAAGTTTTTGGGGCTACAGAGACCAGAATTGTCATCGATTTCCGGCCACCCTCGGAACGATGGGTTGTCTCATCGCTAGTTCTGGCCAAATATGCTACCCAATGCATCCCACGTTGTTATAGGGTCAATGTAGTCACGCAGTGACATTCTTGATAAGATGTAATAGTGAAACAATCAATTTCTAATACGATTTATATAGCATTATAAGTATTCCGTGCGAAGACGGCACCCATCACCCAACCGATTGTCCTCTCGGAAAACGGTTGACCAAGATGACGGCACCTTGCTGAAGCAAACGAACTCGAAATGGTCTTTCCAAGATGCCTTGATCACATACCCGTTAATAGATTGAATGAATCCGTCAGGAAGAGAGAGACTGTCGACGACATCTCCTCCGGCCGGAGCACTGTCAGCTGTCTTCATTTTGGTTGGATCTTTGTTGTAGGACCCTCTTTTCTTTTGCGAGAAACGCTCATTGATGCTTTCGAACGTCCTTTCAATCTCAGGTCTGGATTGGAGCATAATTCGTCTGTAGATCGTGTGGGCTCTGTCTTCTGTCGATGTCATGCATTTCAGTGGGTCCCTAACCTTTTCAATGCATTTGTGGGAAGACTCGAATCCTTCCTCCGAGCACCTTCCAAGCATTCCATTGGTTCGGACAAATTGGGGTATGTGAGTAACTAAGACATGCAGTTTGTTGAATATGGCAGGGTCCTCGTTGTCGCCTCCAGCAAAAGAAAGCCAGAGCTTGGCATACTCTCGTGCTGTTGATTCAAACTCTTCGCATTGTTCTAGGGACCACTTCCGCTGGCTCTTCATTGTCACTGACATCCAGTAGAGCAAGCTTGCGAGCTTCAGGTAGGTGTCCATCATCTTGTCGACAGCCTGCTGCATAGGAAGATTGTCGTCAAATACTCTCTTCATTCGATCGACTATTTTTTCCCTCCGTTCAAGCACTCGGATGCCATCCCCGTTGGATAGCTCAAACCCACTGTTTTCGACTCTGAAACCAACTCTCCCATCAACTTCATAAGCTTTCCTAAAACAATATGTGGCTGGACCAACAATTCTGCTCTTTGTTTTCTTTGCTACACCTCCCAAGAACTCACTTCCTTTTTCAATGAAGAGTTTGGCTGCATCTCTTGCTTTGGTCTCGGCCCGCAACTTGGATGAAATCGTTTCGCGCTCTGCTTGCAGCTGTTCGACCATCATGGGTGCCATTGATGCTGCCGCCTTGATATCTCGAGCTATCTTTGCATCCGTCTTTCGGAGCTTCTCTGTACTGTCGGTAGCTGTTCGCACGTACTGCTTCGCCTCCTCAACCATGTCGGTCAACTCCATCAGCCACGGCGTCGATTTGTCAAGCTCGCCCAAATATTCCAACACCTTCAGCGTGCAATGTGTCAACAGCCCACTCGAGACATGCATTCCTGAGCAAGAGTTTAACTCTGGCATCGTGTACAGCAGCGGCTCATGGACAACGCTGTGGTATTTGAGTTTCAGTGCTCTGGCTCGTCCTGCCGAATTCAACCTCACCCATTCAACCAATCCCTTTGCATCTGCTATAAAGGCCTCATAGACATTTGGGTTTGCGAGATCTCCCTCTCGATTCGGAGCTTGCTCATTCGGAGGCGCCGTCAGATACGATGCAAATTCTTTCTTTCGTGCGATGCAGATTGTGCAAGGGCACATTACAGCGGCAGTACCTTGCCCCATGAGCGTTGTGTTGCACTTTATATCATCTGATGTGA